>JAJIBD010002465.1:0-183786 GCA_021461705.1 Cryptotis parvus | reverse complement strand
CAACTTTTTAAAACTTCCTAGTAGATTTTCAGGTATGCAGCCATGTTTGAGAACTAATGGTTGGGGCAAAAGCACATCTGTGGCTCTTGAAGCTTTAGATGGTCCCAACAGACATTCCATAAACTATTCCAATGCCTCTGGCTTTGTAACATTGTCCAAATTGAGTCCTGCTCCCTAAATCGTAAGGCAAATAATAGCAGATGTAAACAGTATGGAAAGTACTGTTTGCTAACTTACTTCTATAGCTTGTACCAAATAAAGCTACAACATAAAAACACCTCGTAAAGGTGCTTTTCATAGCATTATTCATTAGATCCGGCTCAGGATATGTTCTCGTTTATAAACACGTCCGGAAAGCATTCCTTTAAACAGAGCATTCCAAAACTCCAAGTTCGTCTCCTAACAAAAAATTATGTGAAAAATAACTCATGCACACTACACATATATAAATATATATATACACATATGTATATATGTATTTGCAGGCTAAATAAATCATATGTGAATAGTAGTATATATTTTATATGGCACCTAGGAGCCCAGGTAAGTATTGAGGAAGCTCTAAGTTGGTGGATTGGAGTAAGGAGCCAAACTTTCTCCTTTGCTGTTTTTGCCTCTGAGAATTATATCATCTTATTGCAGACAGTTAAAAAACAAATCAGGTGAGATTGATTTCTCCTCTTTCCACCACCCATAATATAAGTGCAGAAATTCTCTGTATATAAATATTATTGGGCAAGAAGTTCTAAGTGCCTGCTCTGACAAGCTAAAATAATTTTATATTGAATAGTAGGTGGATACACAAATTGTGCTGATTGGTTCATGTATTTCAAAAAAATGTAGAGAGGGAGACAAAGTCTGGCCTGATTAGAGAGTAAATCAAAGCAAAGTGATTCATGAACAGAGATAGATTTATAGGGAATATGCAGTAATGAAACCACTGACTTTCTTATATGGGTTCATGTCTTTTCTATACAGAAACAGATGGGTAATAGCATAAATGCCTAAATCATGCCTCTACAATATGGACTCAGTGATTATAAAGACCTGATTGTTTACTATATGGTTGCCAGTTGAAGAGAAATGGTATGATATAAACTCTTAAAGCAATATTTTATTAACGCCATTACATTAAACCCAAAATCATCTAAACAAAGGCAGAACTCATGGTAGGTAATGGCTGCCAGCAATGCAGTCCAAAAATGCTTCTTTTCAAAGTTTTCTAATAAAGCAGCAGCAGTGGCTTCAAAGTATTTTGTTTGAGAGCAAAATCAAGGGCAGGCTTATTTTTGTCACTTTGCCTAGCATTATTATGAGCATTAGTAAGGTGGTGGGACATGAAATGCCTTGAAGGGCAGAAATTCTCTGTATGGAATAATGCTGTGACCACTAGGTCAGATGAAGAAAATAATCACTTCTGTCCCAGAGGAACTCTGAATTTTGACAAAAGCACCTGCAATATATGGAAGTACCCTCCATGAAGTTCAGGTGATATCAAAGTAAGAAGAGAGTGAAGTAAAAACCTGTTTGAGTATTCAGTGCGATGAATGTCAAAGTGAAGAAACCTGTTTACTTCTTTTGCCTTTGAATTTCCTTCTGCAGTGATTTTGCTGTTGTTCCACTGTTGGCAGACAGGTCTGGGGATATGGTAATGCTTATCTCACATGTATAATATGCTGAAGGAAAGCAGCTGTGGTCTGTTTTTGTTTCTGAGTTTTGTGTTTTGTATAAGTTAAGCAGGGAACAGATAGATTTTTTTATTTGAAGAAAATTATTTTATTAGCTTGTTCTGGAATTCAGACAATAATACCTCTGCCTTCTGCCACTAACATATGCTCTTCAATCATGCAAACCTCATGAGCTTAGTTCTTGGAAATGTAACCCAAATGCACGAAATTAACTTTACTAAGAATCTGTGGGGGTAAGAGATGAGAGAAAAAGTTAGTCCTGGCAAAAAAATTTGTTTTTCTTTTTCTAATTTTAGCATGAAGAGCTTCTTGATCAAGACAGATTACTCAAACTTAGCTATGGGGTTTGGGTGGAACTTACATCTGAAATCGCTCATCAACAAAGTTCAATGTCAGAGATATGTTTTTTTTTAAAATGTCAATTTACTATTTTTTGGGATTGCTGATAGTGTTTTAACAATTAGTTGAACTAGTGGTCGCTGATGTTTCTGATTTTGGCAGAATTGGTTTTAATGACTAGTTGACAGCGTGTCATGGAAAAATTACTTATTTGAGCACGGAAAGAACCTTTCAAACTTTCAATTCTTTTCATATTTTAAAAGAAATTGGATACCTAAGGCATTGAATGCAGTTACATTGAATAAAGGCAAGTCAGTTTTATCCAAACAGTGGTGGTAGAGGTGGAAATACCTCTTGATCTGATGAGATGTAACTGTTCATGTTTCATCACCGCTAAAAGCACCTCAGCTAGCATCCGAATCTTGCGACAATAGGCTAAGCTTTGCTTGTAACTGAGGCATGTACCCTCCCAAAATCACATTTACTATTGCTGGAAGAACAAAATTTCTATAGCAGGAAGTCAAAGAACTCACATCCACTCAAACGAAGGCAGAATTGTTAGACATCTTATCAACATATTCATTGTTGTTACTTTTCTAGCTACAGTATCCAAGGACAAGTGTAGTATAGTATTTAAGACACTTTATATATGGCAAATAGTTTCTAATACCACTCTCTCTTCCCCATTCTCCATAAGAAGGAGCAACTACCTCTCTAGAAAACTGATTTTAATATAGCTTCTGACTAGCAATATATCTCCCGTGTTGGCAGAAAATTTTACATAACTTTTAGGAGCCCAGAATGACCTAGTGAACAGATGCTGAAAGCTACATAATTTCAGGACAATACTGCGTGTGACTTCTCATCATTCTTGTACTTAGTCTTCATTTTTTGTGAAAACCTCAGGTATATCACAGATTACACATAGGTGTAGGGATATTGCTCAATATCAAAATACGATAAACTTATATATAAATTTGAGTACTATTATCAACTAATCCGCCCCAGTGAAACTAAAATTGATGCTAAATTCTTAATATAATTTTTCCCCACTGGTTTTTAAGACACTAACAATGTTATTATTCATAAGTGCTCCAACCAGGAGTCTCCGAAAAATATCAATGGAGCGAAAATGCTTTAGAATATCATTATTTAGAAACAATTTTCTTTCGAAATTTAAAAAAAGTGATGGTGCTTAGCTTTCTGTAACTTTTCTCGATAGGTTGACTGATCAGCTCTTCGGCATATGTCTGTCAAGTGTTTTTTTTTTCCTACAGCGTAAAGGTTGACACTTGAGCGTAGGGTGTCACGTATCCTGATATGTTGGAAGATGATCTATCCATCTTAGAACAGTACCTCATTGCTGTCCCAGGATCTTAAATTTGATCAAAGTCAATGTGAATTGAGAATTGAGAAATGTCATTCAAAATTATATAAACTTCTCATGCTAACTGTTTTTTTCTTTGGGTAACAACCTCAATGCTCAGGGTTATTGCTGGCTCTGCACTCAGGAATTACTCCTGGCAGTGCTGGGTAGTGTGGGCTATGGTATGTCGGGGACAAATCTCCGGGTTGGCTGGCGTGGTAAAGAAGGCGCCACATGTTCTACCACTGTACCTTCCACGACCCCAGCCCCTTCATGTTAACTTTTAACATGTACTTATCAATACATGTAACCCTGTTAGGAGCCTTGATTTTTTTCTTTAGAATTAGTGGTTTACTAGTAACCTCCTTTATTTTTGTATTTTTGTTCATTTCTTCTCTTCCAAGATACCTCAACTAGTGTCTCTTGAATTTGAGGTCAACCTGTATCTGGAAGGGAAAGAAAAAATCTCAATTTAATTATTTGGATTTTGCATTATAGGCTAATCACTCCATTTTATTGCTTATATAACCAAGATCCACTCGGCCTAAGATATAACTCCATACTATAATTATATCTTAGAATCACGCCCTGCCTTGTGCTTTTCTACCTTGGCTGCAGTACCAGTGGTTGTAAGTCTGTGGTCCTCAACCCTGGTGCACACATTGGAGCTTTTGAAAAAAATACCAGTGCCTGGGCCCTAACTTCAACCCATAAGTCAGCATCTCTGGGAGAGTCTTCCAAGTGGATGTTTTTTTTTAAAAGCTCCCTAGGTGATTTGATCGTACAGCTGGGTTGAGAACCACTGTTTTAAGACTAATTACAAGTTCATCCTCAGTCTACAGGAAGCATTTTTCTGCATTCACATCTCTAACCAAATAACACTCTCACAAAAATGAAAAAAATCTGTAAGCATATGAAACTAAAACAGCCCTATTATGAACTCCTATTTTGTAACCTGGGTAAAGAAAATATATAAGGTTCTTGACTGAGGCTTCAGAGCTAGAATCCTTGTCCTAAGGATGATGAACCTGAAACTGTGGCTGTGAGGGATGCCCCCCCCACCCCCCACCTCCCTACTTCTTTGATTTTGAACAAGATTATTGTGACAGCCGGTGAATGCACAAGTTAGCACATTTCCCACATAACTCTTCCTCTAGCATCATCTGTAAAATAGTGATAGTAGTAGGGTGGTTAGGAGAAATAAATGAAAAATATATCAATGTGTTGAATACATGAAGCAACTGTTTTAATAAGGGAATTAAGGATCAAAATCCCTGCTTTTATCTGAAATGACAAACAGGAAATCAATTTCTCTTTTCCTTTTTTACATTTACCAAAAAGAAATAGATGTTGGACATCAACAGGTATATTTTACATGAAAAAACCCTATCACATAACCTTTAAATTAACCTTTAATCTTTATTAGAGTTATGCTCTCTAGTACTACAGATACTTAAAAACGAACTACTTTCCTTTCCTTTCTCTTTCTCACAATCTTAGTTTTCCAAGATGATTATAACGTGAGACATGATTCACTGTTATATTGCATCAATGGTGTGAGAAGATATTTTCGGCAATCTAGCATATAACCAAGACTTTAGCTTTGTGAACAGTAGCAATAAACGCAGAATTAGTGAGGTGTGGTTAATGCATTCAGTCTTATCTGCTGGGATTTTATAAGCTTCTGCAGTTGTATCTGTCTCCTACAAACTCATATATATATTTGCTGTGCATTTAAAAAATTATATGTATTTGTATCTATAGAACTTTTCAAATGTTATTTATTAATTTTAATAATAATTATTTATACTTAGGTGATGTCATACATAACTGACATTTTATCATTTTCTAAAGTTTTGTGAGTATTATTAAAATTGTTGGCACTGCAAAATTTAAAAAATATCAAATTTTATTGAACTTAGTTATTAAGGTAGAGGGCTGTGTATGTGCATGTGCATATGTATGGACTTCAGTTTACACATTTTATAAAAATTATATTATCCTGGTCTAATGCCCACCATGGAATTGTAGTAGTCTGTATTTTTAAAATACATTAAGATGTTGTATACATTTTTTTTCTATTTAAGAAAAAGCATTATCATTAATAATCACAATGAAATTGTGAAATAGAAATGCTTTAATGATTCACTTTTGATCATTTTTAGTTATGCTCTCCTTTATAATCTTACCATTTAGAATTTTAAGTGGCATAGGTACTTTTCTTTTGACTAAGATAGAGTCAAAATTATTTCCTTATTGTTAGGACTTGTTTCAGTTTAATGCTACTTAAATAATGACTTTAGTGTGAGAATCTTATGTGTTCATTAAACTATTTTCCTTCAAATAAAAATACATAAAACAAAAGCTCCAAACTTTGCTAAGAGGAGGCAAATCATTCCATGTGCTGTTCTTCTCTCCTAATACCATTCCAAGGCTCGGACAGTTGAGTCTTCAGAGTCTTCATTTTGATTAACAGCCTTTCTTAGGAAGTGGGAGGCAGTCACTAAGAGGATAAACTCTGTCTGAAGTGTGTGCAAATGATTCACAACAGTGTGAATGAATCAATTTCTGCAAGCATTCCCAACCTTTTAAACATGATGTCTGCCAAATTTTTGTTGGATTATATTCATATATATATATATACATATATACACATATATGTAAATATCTTTCTCCATGGCACCTCTTTTCACACAGCCCACAAGTAAGCCCTTTGTATTTTAGATTTATTTTACTTGTTTCAGAAATGTTTTGAAGAATCAACTATATTAATTTTTCTCTACATTTAAATATGTTAGGGTTATTTCTTGCATTTTTTGTCTTTGCCATTACTATCAGGTCTCATCTTAGTAGTCCTGAATTTTTTTTCATTGTCAGATAAGGGATGCTGATTCTGACTTAACCCAGTTTTGCATAAATTAGGTGTCCTTGTTTTGAGATAAAGAGGGATTATTTTATCACAAGGGAGGTGATGTCAGTTTTTCTAAATATCTATTTCTTGAGCTGAAGAGAATGTAGAGTCAGCAACAAATTCAGAGCTTACACTAACTGTGTTTTTTGGTAAAAGATTACGCAATTTGTTACTTTTTTGTTTGGGGCCACAGACAGCTGTGTCTTGGTTTAAGCTCCGGATCATTCCTGGTGGGAGCGGAGAGACCTATGTGCTTGCAATCCACAGTGTGTAGAGAAGGGAGAGGGAGAGGGAGAGAGCGAGACAGAGAGAAAGAGAGAGTGAAGAACTGGGATAGAGGCAGGCTAGAGGAAGGGAGGAGGGAATCAGGGACATTGGTGCTGGAACACTGTATGACCGAAACCCAAACATGAACATCTTTGTAATTGTATAACTCACAGTGGTGTAATAAAAATAAAATAAAAGTCTACTCAAAAGAGAAAGTATAATTTAAAAAAACCAGGAACCGGTGAGTCTGTTTTAGATGGTAACATCAGTACTCTATGCCCTTTCATTCAGATGGATAGCAATGTTTTCCCTACATCCTGGAGTATATGTGAATACAGGCATAATAGTTTCAGTAAGAAATTTGGACTTAAAACAGTATAATTCTAAGCATAAACTTATTATCTCCTTCTTCCTTGCTTTATAGAAACAAACCCTACTTCCAATTTTAGATCGTGTCTCTCCATGAAGAGTGAATTGCCATATTCCAGCCATCAAGGCTAGAAAAGAGGTTTAGTACAGAGAAATAAGAAGCACTAGTAAAGATAGTTCAAAAACTAGCTAGTATTTAACAGAGCATGGCTATCCCTCCACCCAACACATGTTTAATGAATTCCTTCCTTTCCACCCCCTACCTGACATATTTCCTTGAATGTTTCTTCTCATATGCTTTGTGTTTTTATGCTTTGAACTTAGAATCAACAGAACTATAATTTAGTTCCCATCTTAATGCAATTTGCTTGGTAAAACAGTTGATATTTATTTTGAATATCAATATTTTCACCTATACAAAGAACTGCTTAGTTCACAAATTCAAATGAGGTGTTGCATTTTAAATCTTTCCATAATTATATTATTCTTTCCATAATTATCCACTTATAGGGAGACCACTCACAAGCATATCATGCTCCCTTTTATTCTAAGAGCTTCTGTATTTATGGTATCACCTATTTGGCATTTATCATAATAACACTTAAATTATGAGGCTTATTCTCATTTGGGCTCATCATCTTCATAATGAAAATTCCAAAGGCAGCGTCCATTGTTTAACTTTTTCCATAATGATTGTCTAGCACACAAGTTTTCTATTGAAGTTTTAAATTATCGTGGGTGTTTATATTTGTTTATTTGTATTTTGAAGCAAGGTAGTTTTACTGTAGCCGTTTAGAAAGATGTGAGGGGAGAGAGAGTGAAGTACACATTCAAGAGCAAACACAGGCTTCTCTGGAGTAGAATAGT
This sequence comes from Cryptotis parvus, assembly GCA_021461705.1. Lineage (NCBI taxonomy): Eukaryota > Metazoa > Chordata > Mammalia > Eulipotyphla > Soricidae > Cryptotis > Cryptotis parvus. The sequence goes on along the minus strand of JAJIBD010002465.1, from coordinate 175,979 downwards.
GGCGAAAAGAAACAGGGACAAGCAAGTGAGGTACATGTTCAAAGAGAACATGGGCTTGGAGAACAACCCTAATTATTGTGTTTTTTTTCATGGCATCTTGCATATGGGCTATTACAAAATAAAAATGAAAGATTTTCGAGCTTAGATGATTGCTATTTAGAAATCCAAGCAACGTTAGGATTACTGTTTAAAAAGGAATGTAGGGGCGGGCGATAGCCCAGCGGGTAGGCGTTTGCCTTGCACGCTGCCGGCCTATGCCAGCGAGGTTCGATCCCCCGGCATCCCATATGGTCCCCCGAGCACCGCCAGGAGTAATTCCTGAGTGCAGAGCCAGGAGTAACCCCTGAGCATTGCCGGGTGTTGACCCAAAAGAAAAAAAATAAAAATAAAAAGGAATGTAGGAGCTTATAGTGGCATTAGAATGATCACTTGAAAGGAACCTTTTGGAGGTAAGGAACTAATAATCTAAATATGTGTACTATATTAACGATGTGGTGTAAACACACGACTTCAAACATCATCTCCCACATATTAGCTTCTTTTTGTAGTGCACTATGGCAAGTAACATGCTTTTCAAATACTACTTGTATTGTATGCCATTTTCTCAAGATGTCTGTTCAGTTAGAATATCTGATTGGAACTCTGTGTCAAAATGGTCTGAATGCATGGGTTAATTACAAAAAAGCAATGTTAGTAGGTTAGTTTTTTCAAGTGTATTCCATCATCCTAAAGGTATTTATAGATGAAACTTTTATAGATCAAACTTCTTAGAGAATCTAGATTTTATGTTTTAGTCCATGCACTGGGTTTATCACGGTGACTATTGAGCACTAGCCAAGATGATTCACTTTTTTAATCACAAGATGGAAAACTTTCAATATGGTTATATCTTGAACTATCTGTTTCCTGCTACTGGTTAAATACAAGTGACATATAAGATAGTAAGCATTCATTGAACACTTTAAGATAAGTAGTTCGGGACAGCTTAAAAATCTAAAACTTGAGACTGTGATTTAAAAAAAATGCATGGACCATTCCTCCATAGACTGAACTTACTCATCTGTCTCCTGTACCTCCCACCTCCAACTTTAAATACAGACATGGGGATAAAGAAGAAACTGTGAAAGGCCTTTTATATAATATCTACTAAGTTTGACTATTTTTCTATGATAGTTTACATTTATTTCCTTTTAAAACAATATGCAGTTTATGTGTGTTTCTCAGATAAAGCTTGGGAGATGAGAATAGATAAAATTTTTGGAATGTCATAGACATAAAAGCATTTCTGTCAGACACAGTGAAGCTGGAAAAACTGAAATTGAAACAAAGAACACCTGCTACTTTAACTCATTTAAAAAATGAATGTTCTTTACTTGCTGACTGGAAATATTATATTTTCAGAAAAGAGAGTGCTCATCCAAATGGGAGAAAATGTAATGATTCACTGTACAATGGTGCGGAATAAAAATATTTTAAAATGGGTATTTCCCATTTGTGGAGGGGTCGGTATTTTGTATAAAAAATGGTTTTTACTCATCAGGTGGTGACTATTTCTCACAAATTGCAGTAAAGAATAAAACCAGCTTGTCACTAAAGGATTTTTTTATTGACATCTTTAGCTTGTCTTCATGCCAGTAATTAAATTGCTAATTATGTGTTTCTGTTACTGTGGTCATGCTTTTTATTACATAATTGCTTCAAGTTTTGCTCAAATTACTAACAATATTTATTTAACCTTTTTGTGCATTAGATAAAATTTAATATATAAAAGCTTTGGAACGAGTTCATTGACTGTTTTGATTAGCAAAATCAAAGGAATTTTAACCTTTCTTATAGTTATTTGGGTTAGGTCATCGTTTCAATGAGATTGCTGATAATTATTAATTTAAGCAATAGCAATCATTGAAAGACCAATTGAATAGAGAAGAAAAAATATAAGAAAATTTTTTTTCAAAACTATGATTTCCATTCCTGAATAATAAAGTAATGTTTCTTGTTGCAATTAGAAAGATAAAATTGATAACTTGATACTTGATATATGTATATATTTATAATGTTTTTATTTATTATTAAATTGTGGTAATTCAGTTACCAGGATTCCCTTCCCTTTTGAATGTAGGCAGAAGTTTTGTCAGTGTTTCAATGTATTCATGATTTTTTCTCCTTTGTTTATTTTATGAAAAACCATGAGACATCTTCTCAGTGAAGATTGCCTCTTTATTTTATTTTGAAATATTTGTATATTTATTTCATTAAATGAGATAATGCTTTTTCTTATTAACATAATTTCCACTACATTAAACATATTTCTCCATAGACAGAAGAGAGGAATCAAATTAAATGACAGCTAAATCACTTGCAGCAATTTCAACTGTTAAAAGAAATAAGAGTGTCTGTTTTCCTTGTGATCATAAGATATGCTGTAAAGGGAAATTAAATACTAAAGAAAGAAGAAAAACATAAAGAAATAATGACTAACTTATTGCAGTAATACCATTGAGAAAAGAAAAATTCACTACAAATAAAAGAGAAAATAATATAGTGGATTTGAAAGTTACCAAAATTCATTTCTTATTGATGAGTTCAGTGGAAGCCTAACACTAAGTCAACTGATGAAAAAAAAAATCAATGCAATAAACTATGAATGATGAAAGTTGAAATAAATACTTTGCACAACGATGACTATTATTCTAAATGTCTTTAATTTTTTAATAATTCATGCCGTTATGTTTATAAAAAGAATTATTGCTTGGTAAACTCCAAATGCATGTAAAAAGCATCTACTAGAATCCATATTTAGTAATAAACCAAATTGTATTGGTGATCTTTTGCTGTTGAGTCTTATGTCCTGACTTTAACAGAAGTGCATTGGGGACAGTTGGACTTTACTATTAAAAAGGTTGCTGGCTAATGAAACCAGTGCATTTGTGTGCGTGTTTATTTTGTTAATGATAAACAGTTTTCTAAAAAAAACCCACAATTTTGGGTACAGAGAAAGAACAAGAGTCATAACACTTATTATGTGTGTAGCTATATAAATTTACACCATGCTTCTGAATATCCAGAGGGAAGAGTGATGGCAAATTTTGGCAAAATTTAGCATTGAAGCACAGATGTAGATATACATGCATGTGAGTTTTCATGCTGGTCACATTGTTAATATGCTCAGACTAGATCATACAGGTTATCTGAATCTTTATATTTGCAGGTGGGATCATCTACTCATTTTCTCTTTTCACACATCATTTAAAATAGTAATTAATTTAATGAATTTGATCAGAAGGCAGTCAATTCAGTTTGAGGAGGAAAAAAAATCACTGGAGTCATTTTTACTGAATTGATTTTGATGGAATTAATCTAGTACAGTGGATCCTAAAAGTTCCAGACTAAAACTCTCCCCTTGATCTGCTAGTAGCTTCTGAACTCTGCACACATTTCTCTTTTCATTTTCTTCCATCCCCATTCCTTTTGACTACCTTTGCTCTTGCCACCAACACGAAAGGAAGCCTTTTGTATCTTCCCATTCACCTTCCTCCTCCTCTTACACCTCACACACAGGTTTTCCTGTCCTGCTGGAGACACATTTTAAAGCTAACTATTTCTCTCTCTCTCTTTTTATTTTGAATTACAGAAATTTGAAGCTATTCCTTTGCCGAAAATATCTTGCTGCTGGTATAGAATGACTCCTAAGGTAATAATTGTGTGTGTTTGTGTGTGTGTGTGTGCCTGTGTTTGCATTTAAAGAATTCCTTTACACCAAAGGTTTACCACTTACACCTCAGTGCAAACTTTCAGGCCATCTCTGTGATGGTGTAAGCCAGCACCCCTGTGAGAACGAGTAGGTGCCGGAAGGCACTCCATCTGAGAGGTGAGGGAATATTAGAGTCATTATGGTTGCATGTGTGGAGGCTGTGTTAATGTACAGGGAATCCTTTTTTGTACTCACTTTGGAAATATTTTTTTTCTTATCTTTCACTCAGAAGGCAGGGGATAAGGTAAAGGTGCAGGCCACTTGCAAGAGATTTTGAATTATGCATTAGCTATAATGCCCCAGAATGCATGCTATGTCAATAAATAACTAGGCTGGTAGAGGAAGGAGGTCCCTTTATGGGGTGTGGAGGGCACCCCATAGGGAGAGGACTAAAAGGAGCCTAGGTGAAGGGTGAAATAGTTCAAGTACTTTTGGCTTTTTCCTGATGAAGAAGCAAGAAGAGTAAGTTAATATTGAAATTATTGTCTACCACTTATTTGCTTTTAAATTGATTTAGCCAAGATAAGACTATCTCTAGTGTGGGCCCTGCTTATTCAGGTTTGCAATTGTGGTTGGATTAGCCCTTCTGTAAAGCTATATATAACAGAATTCTGTCTAGGGGGAAAATTAATGTGAAGCCTTTAATGAGACCTCTAAACTTTTTTTAAGCCAAGGCTTTTCATGATTAAATTTGCCAAAATACAAATTAAAGACTCACAGTTCTGTTTCAGTCTTATTTTTTTGCTGATTACTGTGTAGCAGAAAAGTGGAAGTTAAACCAGTAGAAGAAATGGAAGGATTAAAAAAGAATGCTTTAAATGATCTCTTTGGCTCACGATAAACTGTTGAACAATGTTTGTGAAAACTTATTTCTTAATCTTTGTGTGCCTTCTGTATCAATGCATCAATGAATATGACCTTCTTCAACTATTACAACTATTAGAATTATTAAATCATCTTCAACTATTCCTGTATTCCTGAAGCAAACAGATGCCATTGGGCTACACTGGCAAGTGATAGGGTCAAATGGAAATGTTACTGGCACCCACTAGAGCCAATCGATGAATAACGGTATGTCAAGTGATCAAGTGATCAAGTTATACATACACATTCTTGCCACACAACTGAAAAATAGCTAAATTTTTGAGGGAAGAATTTGGGGTTAGGACCCTAGGATATAAACAAGTGAATCTTAGTCTGTTTTTCCTTAATAAGAAATTTCATGAGAAGTTTAACATTTTCTTAGATTTAGAAAATTTGCAAGCCTGACTGTTCACTTAGAAAGTTATGTTTAGATTCAACAGCATCGAGTGCATTTGCTGATTCACATTTTATATGTACACATGTATGTATACACCAACAAATTATGGATCTGGGGAAACACCCTTCTCCTCAGAGAGTCATATCAAGCAGTGTTTAAATTAAATAATTTGCAGAGTGTGGGGAATAAAGCTTTTGTTGCAGTATCTGGAGGTTATCATCCCTGGGGAAATTTCTGCCATTTAGTCCAATCTGGTGCATACCAATGAGTCACACACACATACGCGCACACATACACATACACACATACACACATATACACGATTTTATTTTATGTTAAAATTATATTAATTTCTTTGGGCTATTTGCCATTTTGTCTTCATGTAAGACCAAAAAAAAACAAAGACAAAACAGACAAACCTCTTAGAAGAGCTGAGATCATTAAGATTCAAACAAAAGCAAGGTTTTTAGTGAACCAGCTTAAGGGAAGGCCATTTCCTTCTAGTATAAAACCATTATGTATAGCTCTTGGAGAAGTACGACTATGATCCGAATTCCTTCCAGCTCTGGACAATGTTTGATATTTTTTCCCAGCCCATTACCTGATGGTAACTTATTATTTTGATGAGGTAATGTGAGTGGGTAAGCCACAGTAACTGAAATAAGTTGATTTCTTATAACTTGCATTCTCAACTATACCCAACCTGAACTGAAGATTAAGGAGAAGCTCTCTCGTTAAAAAGAATATATATATATAGCAAAACTCATGCCATGTGTGTACTTAACTCATTTCTATATACAATTTATTCTTAATTTACTACCACACCCCTCAAAATAAGGATGGTAAATATAATAATAAAATGTTAATAGTAGGAGTGGAAGAAAGAGGATAAGAGAGAAAGGGAGTGAAAACTGATACGTTTTCAACCTGGGACTGTTAAACATCCTTGGTACAGCAAATAAAGGGCCCAGAACCACAACTAATCTTTGAAGAATTCTAAGTGCTGAGTCATCCAAGGAGAATTGTTCTTTGGGCTGAGAAGTCTAGGACTTTCTCAGAATGGTGGGAAAGCATATTCCTCTCCCTGTTGGCAGGCCCATGAGCTCACACCCACACCCAATATCCTCCATCATATAAATAGTTCAACTCTACAACTGAACATTATCGGACCATCATCCACCAAATTGCCCAGCTCTATAGTTCCTGGAGCATGTCACTGCATATGCAGTTGTTTTTAACTTTTTTTTCTTTTTTTGGGTCACACCCAGCTATGCTCAGGAATTACTCCTGGCAGTGACCATATAGGATTCTGGCCTAGGTCTGCCACATGCAAGGCAAATGTCCTACCCACTGTGCTATTGCTCCAGCCCCATGCAGTTGTTTGACACCTTCAAATTTCACAGTACTGACATCTGGACAGGAGTACAGCATAATTGATGGGAAAGTTGTATATAAGGCCACCAAGCTCAGTTGGAGAAACAGTAACACAGAAGGCTCAACTAACATCTACCAGCTCAGTAAATACTCAGATAATGACTTTAGTAACACCATTGTAAAATTTAGTATCACTGTCACTGTATCACTGTCTTCCCGTAGATCATCGATTTGCTTGAGCGGGCACCAGTAACCTCTCAATACATCCTGTCACATGTGAGATAGCCCAAGGGCATGTGCCTGCTCCAGGAATATAAAGAGTCTCAAACCATGCCACAATTTAGTAATTATCACAAATTGACTTAAATGATATATTGATATATTGGTATATTTTTCTGATATATTTTAGATAATTCCATATCCTATTTTGTTGTAACAAGAACAAATTGTAATAAATTTGTTGTGACAAGAATAAATAAAGAAATTTTCTCTGCCTTCCTGAAAAAATGAAAATCCTGGTAATGACAATTGGGATATTGGAGATTGAAAATAATTTTCTCAGAGTAAGAATTATTACTGTCTTCCTTAAATATCTACTTTAATCTCTGACTTAAAAAATATGTGATTTATCAGAAGATGGTATAGAAGCCATGAATTACAATGATAGTACTAGTGAATTACACATCCTGTTTATGATGAAAACCACAGACACTTATTTTATCACAATTCTGGAGTCCAGCTTTCTGAGATCAAGGTGGTGGTAGCATTGGTTTCCTCTGTGGTCTCGTTCTCCGGGGCTATCAGTTGCCCATATTGTGATTTTCTCTTGGCTGACCCTGACGGTCTCAGTATTTGGCTCTTTTATTCAACTTTCCTCTTCTTATAAAGATGCCAATCATATTGGAGGAGCCACTAAGTAACTTATCTTAATAATTTCCTTAACACTTTATCTCGGAATATGTATTAGTGACTTTTTTTTCTATTTTGTTTTATCCACTGTTATTGGCAGTTCTAAAATGCTGTCTATGGTATTGTATATTTTTGTATTCTTCTTGTTAGCTTGTTTTCAGGTTTATCTCAACTTTTATTCTTTCCAGCATTTTTATTGTCATTGATTGAAGGCAATTTATTATAGATGACTGTGTTTTAATAGGTGGAGGTTGACAAGAGAGAAATATTTTTATTTGAAACAACAGATCAGTCTTGATGGAGTTTTATTTTTGTTAATTTATTTTTTGTTTCTGAACTCCCAGATGGGTCCAGAGTTTGCTTCTTTGTTTATTTTTATATTTAATTTTATTTTTAAAATTTTATTATCTCACTAGAAGGTAGACAATTACAAAGCTGTACATGATTGGGTTTCAATGATACAGTGTTCCAGAACCCATCCCTCTACCAGCAGAGCCTACTTCTAAGTCTTCATTCAGTGATAACTCCTTTAGGCTTAGGGATTATATGGGGTACTAGGGATCAAACCTGTGACAATGAAGAGCAAGATAATCACCCCTTATCTCTTCTAATGTCTCTTGAGTCCTTGCCTAAATTTTAAAATATGGCATTCATCACTTTTTTCTGTATGGCACCAAGATAAACAGTTTTATCATGGCGGTTAAGAGAGTAGGTTTTTAAGTTAAACTTCTGATGTATTAACTATGACCTTAAGCAAATTACCCAGTTCTGATTTATTCTTCCTTTGCTTCTTATGAATAATGAAGAATACTGTTTTCAGGGTACCTGAGAGGATTAACTGAGATGATATGTGAAAAGTGCTTTGCATGAAGCCTGGTTCACAGAAAGAGTGTGCTATGGAAGGAATGATCCTGCCCACCCTAGACAAGTTCTGATTCCTAATGTATTTGGAGAAGAGAGATAATTAGGTTTAAATTAGGTTAGACTGGTGGGACCTTTATGATGGGATAAGTGCTTTTGCAAGAAGAAAAATAATAGTTCTCTTCCTTGATGATTACTACCAAGAATAGACCAACAAAGACTACACTCCGAGGAAGAGGGCTTTTCTCCGACTTAAAATCTGTCCACATATTAATCTTGGTGTTCTGAGGGTCCAGAGTTATGAGCAATAAATATACATTGATTAAATTGCTGCCTAATGGTATTGTGTTCTAGGAATCCTACAGACTAAGTATTTATTTAATATTTCTAGTAATTAGATATATCACTAGAATGTAATACTGTGTACTGGTGCTGGACAAAGTATAATTGTCCTGAGTATTTTCTGATTATGGTCTTACTTCCTGCTCTTAAAATAGGACCTGAGGATAGTTTCATTTTTATTATTATGATTGTTATTTTAAAAGATGCAAGAGGAGCACTGGACCAGACAGATTACCCACATCTTAAAAAAAATGTATAGTTAATTGCCAGACAGTTCCCTTTACTAAACAGTGTTGTCAACAATACTCAAAATGTAATCTAGAAAGAGCAAATGCTCTAAAGGCAACATGCACTTAGAATTGGAATTTGCCTGGAAACAATAATTTCACTTAAAGTTTGCTTCAAGGTAAATTCTAGTTACTTTCTTAACATTCCATAAATGCTGATGTTAGCACCTGCCTTTGACTTCCAGATTCTCAGTCTACTTTGTTAATACTTTGGTGAGTTTTATATACTTGAACTCTCATTCCTCATGCTTCTGTTTATATTAACATCATGTAATAGAATTACATGCAGTTAATTCTAAATTCAGAATTCTAACTCTGAATTCTAAACTCAGAATTCTAAACTCAAAAAATTCTGAGTTTGTCTTTGTTTGCAGTATAACCAGTGGATATTCTGGAAAAAAATCCCTCACTTGTCCTCCATTTCTTCTTTCTCTTCTTTATGTTTACTTTTTGTTGAGGCATATATACAGAGCTCCTAATACAAATATTTGATTATTGGTTATTTAAGAACACTTATGGGGCATGAGCAATAGTGTAGTGGATTGCGAGTTTGCCTTGTATGAGGCTGACCCAGTTTGATCCTTTGCACCCCATCTGGTCCCCTGGGCAGTGTCAAGAGTAATCCCTGAGTGCAGAGCTAAGAGTAGACCCTGAGCACCTTCAGATGTAGTGCCCAAAACAAAACAACAACAACAAAAACAAAGGAACACTTCTTTTCCTGTATCTATCTTTAAAAAAAAACTGGGTCCCCTGGGATGAACCCAGAGCCACAGCAGAGCCTGGCAAGCTACCCGTGATGGATTAGATATGCCCAACACAGTAAAAATAATGGACCTTATTCCCAAAGAATGGAGATGTTACTGGCACCTGCTTGAGCAAATCGATGAACAACGGAAAGACAAGTGATACAAGTGATACAAGTGATCTTGAAAAGAAAGGAGCAGATATATACTTTTTAGAGAACCTCGAATTAATTTACATAAGTTTAAAAAAATCATGTCAGGCTGCTATCATTATCTTTCTGAATTGCCATTATGTGTACCAAATGTTTGTCCATATAACAGTGAGATAGTTATTTTTTGTATTACCAGGTCTATTGATATTTGATTCTAATGTGGTTTCCTCCATATGAACTGTGAAATAGGATCCATTTCACTTGTTTGCTCAATAACTCTTTACTGTTTCACTTTTCTTTCTGTGTCTTGTGTATTTCTTATTTTTGAGGTCAAGTTTTAAGTAAACTGTTAACTCCCTGGATATTAAGGCAATAGTATTCTTTAGGGAAAGAGTACAAAAATATGACTGTGTGGTTTGTCTGTATCTTCAAATTCTGTATTTTGGAGTTTCAGTGTAGCCATAGGTCCTAACCTTCCAATCAAAACTTATACAATTCTTGCTAAGTTTCTCTTGCTACTAAAATAGAGAGTATGGGAATTGTTTTAAGTTGGTGGTTGTGGAGTGCATCAATAATTAGGATTCATCTACAACTGAGCATTTTATTAATTACACATTGTAATCACATGGATAGTCACAAAACCAATCGTGCAAGTCTGTATTTAGAGATTTGTAGACAGAAGACTTAACGTAAACATAGAAATGTTAAACCTACTCAACTGTAACCTGCAAAGAAGATAACAAGAAGGATTCTGTTCTCTGTATGATTTGTGAACAATGCTAAGTAAATATTCATCATTAATATATAATAACTGTTGCTTTTGGCAGTTCACTTTTCATTTAATTTGATAATGTGTCCAGTAAATGAAGTGGTACAGGCTACAGTGTTTTACCAACACAATTGCATATTTTCAATCATTGTTAAATGAAGGCAGCTCAAGGCAAAGCTTTAACCCCCACTAGTTTTGTGTGTGATAAAAGAGAAGGCGCTATCAATCTTTATTGTCTGTCTCGCTTACTGTAATTGCATTCAATAGTCCACTGATTCTGTTGTCTGTGCTAATGTCAGGAACAGAGGAGAGCCAGATGCTCAGACTTGATCATATGCATCCAGTGGCCACTTTGATAAGTTGGCAGCAAGTCGCTGGGTTTGATGATAAATTGTTAACGCTATAGATTATGAACAGCTGAACACTGCAAGTGTACATGGAGGAAACTTCTTACCTTGTTTTAAATCTGGCATCATGATGCTAGCTAAAGGGCATGTCATGTATTATTCAAATGCATCTTGGACTGGAAATGTGCCAGTGACTCATTGTATCCCTATGAATAGTAAAAGCAACAACAACAACAAAAATCTACAGTGATTTGAGCATGACATTAATGGTCCCAGGATTGTGAAAAGCATTTTGAAATAGTGTTTAATAGTTTGATTATCTAATTCAACAAGAAGAAAGCTTCTGAGTTGTATTCACGTTTAAGCCATATTAAATCATGTTCTTTCTGGTCATTTCTGTATATTAACTGGTAATGACAATGTTTTCTAAAAACAAACTAGTTTTTCATTAGTTAAAACTAACCGCAATTTACTTGTGAAGGAGAATAAATAGGAAATGGAAGGTGAGCAATATGTTGACTTTTTTTGCAGGATTTTTTTCGCATGTGTGCTGTTTTTGTGAGAGATGTGTTATAGGCCATTTGTGCAGACTATATCATAGGTCTTCTCTTCAGTTTTCCTATAAGGTAAACGTAAAAGTTCAGGTCATGGTTCTTAATTCATTGGTTGTCTATTAAAGCTGTTTTCAAAAAACTGAGCTGGCCATGAACTGTATTAGTCTCATACTAGAGAGCACTGAACTGTTCTCTATATTTTATATGAAATATTCCAATATTGTAACCAAATGAATAATATTTCTTTGGTACTAGAGAAACTGATTTTGAAGCTTCTTATAATTATTTAATTCATTTTTTCCTAAAATAAGCACTTGTAAGAGTTACTGTTGGACTTTAGAATTGTAACAAGTACAGCAAAAGATCTCTTGCTTTAAGGGTGCATTTCCTTTTAGAAAATAACAAAATTTTCAGTCCATTTTGTTTATGAATTTTTATGGGTATCATACTATTGATATGCTCCGGCATACCCTTGGATCCATGCTCAGAGTCCCATCACTGCTGGTAGGACCCAAGGGACTATATGTCATATCTGGGGATGAAACTCAGGTCAGTCACATTCAAGGCAAGCACCCTGCCTGCTGTTTTACACACACACACACACACACACAACATACACACACACAGTGTGCGCACACACATACATATCCCAAAGCCCAAAGGTATCTGTCTTTGTGCCTATGCTCTCAGGAAAATGAAAAACCCCTAGTTCATTTGTTTTTTGCTTTTTTTTGGGGGTCACACCCAGCAATGCTCAGGGGTTAGTCCTGGCTCTGTACTCAGGAATTACTCCTGGCAGTGCTCGGGGACCATATGGGATGCCGGGCATCGTACCCAGGCTGGCATGGGCCGACTGCATGCAAGGCAAACACCCTACCCTCTGGACTATCCCTCCGGCCCCCTAGTTCATTTTTAAGCTGAGTTTTTAATTATAGAAAGAATACATTCTATTGCATTTTATTCTTTTGTTGTTTCAGTAAAGGTGAGTCAATTCAAGGCCTGAGATATGTCTTGGAAAGCACTTGCCTTGTGTAGATGAAGCTCTAGGTTTAAATATAGAACTAGATTCTTCATATTATTCGACCTCAACTTACATACATCTCCTGGAGTTTTTTCTAACCCCCATTCCCCATGTGTTTGTTGTATTTATTTTGTTCAAATTTTATTATTATTATTATTTTTTTTCTTTTCTTTTCTTTTTTTTTTTGCTCTTTGGGTCATGCTCAGTAGTAACGCTCAGGGTTTACTACTGACTCTTCTCTCAGGAATTACTCTTTGCGTAGCTTAGGGGACCATCTGGGATGCCTGGGATTGATCTCTGGTTGGCTGCATGTGAGGCAAACACCCTCACCACTGTACTATCACTCTAGCCCCATTTCAATTTATTTTTTCTGGTTTATTTTCCCATTTTCTGCATTCCTCTACAAATATGCTAGTTTCATGGAAAAATAAACGTTATGATGTTGGTTACTCCTAAGTATTATACTCAGCATTTGCTTAAACTCCAATCAAATTCACAAAGCTTGGATTTTGCCTTTGACACCCACATCTTTGAGATTGCACACCTGTGCTTCATTCTGTGTGGCTCCATTTCCCATGGGAAATGGAGACTATGTTACTGTGTGTTCATACTGTTGTTGTGGGGAATAAAAGATAAAGTACACATGAAATATTTATGACTGGCATTCAGTACTTGTTTTTTAAATCAGTTTTCTTCCTCACTTGGAATATTTCCATATAGTATATATTCAATAAATATGTTCTGAATAACAGGTGGTAAAATATATAATGGAATTTTATGTCTTATTAATTAATAATAGATATTTTATAGTAATTGATAAAGATTTTTTTTTGCTTTTTGGGTCACACCCAGCTCTCAGGGGTTAGTCCTGGCTCTGCACTCAGGAATCACTCCTGGCGGTGCTCTGGGGACCATATGGGATGCCGGGATTGAACTCTGGCTGGCATGAGCCGGCTGCGTGCTATGCAAATGCCCTACCCGCTGGGCTATCGCTCTGGCCCGATAAAAGATGTTTTAACATGCGTCTTCACTTCATAAGATGTCCAATAACCAATAAGTATTCAAGATCTTTGTACACTCAATGACCTGCTTAATATTTTTAAACTAACACTATAGTATAGCCTTATATTGACTTTGGGCTTATATTATAAATCTGTATATATATATGTTACATTAAGTTCATTTGAAAAAAGTCCAGTCCTTTACTCTAACATAGCCATTGCACTGTTTAGCTTATATACCTTATATACACATTTCTTTTCCTTTGGTTACACTTATCTTGATCTTGTAGCCTATGCTCTATTAACAATTATGTTGTTTCTAAATTTCTACCTAAGCTGATGTACACAATTCTGATGCATTAGTTAACTTTAGGCAAATTAACTCTTTTGTATATAATAAAATCAGTTGATTGTTTTCTTAATGGTATGTTGAAGGTGTTTATTTTCTAAGTGATATAACTACATATATGCAGATATGCATATATACACATATCTGCAGATATGTATCTATACATATCTGCAGATATGTATATATATAACTTGCAACTTAGAAAATAGAGAATATATAGAGCTAGTTTTTGAAAATAAACTGTAAATTTATATTATATGTATTATTTATATTTGTACTTTCAAGATTACCTGTGTACTATTAGTTGCATTTTGTTTGATGTAGCTTTCTGTTCTAGCCTGAAACAAAGGCCTGTGGAAGATGGTTTGTTTGGGGAAGCAATCCCACGGAGATCACTGGTATTGCTATTGTAAAATGCATTGCTTTTCTGAAATTGATTTTTTTTTAGTATTTGCTGCATATATATAGAACTACAATTGATTTTTAAAATTGTATCTTCAGGCCTTGTTACATTTGCTTAGTAGCTTCTTTTTTAGAATGCTTAATATACAGAACAATCATGAGCCACTTATGATGCCTGATCAATGATGGACATATGCTACTGTGGCCCAAATAAGATATATCATATGATCTAGATATGTCATAGCATATATGATCTAGGTTTATATGCTGTATGTTTGCACAATAAAATTTTGCCTTATATATATACACGCACACACACATTTCTCATATTCCTATTGTCAAGTAACATAACTGTATGCAATTATGCAATACCTAAATAACATCACTATATATAGTGTATCCTTAATAATGTTTTTATTCCTTTTATTTTATTCTCTGGACAAAACCATTCTACCAGTTCCTTTCGAATTCTATCTTATTACTTTATCCTTTTTCACCCTACTAGACTTCTAGTAAAATGAAGTTAAAGCAGTCTTGACCTTAATTACAATCTTGAAAGGAAAAAAAATGCAATATATTATGCTTGCTTGTTTGTGGGCCACACCTGGCAGTGCTCAGGGATTTCTCTTGGTTCTGTGCTCAGGAATCATGTCTCAGGACCAAATGATGTGCCAGAATTCGAAGCTATATCATCTGTTTGCAAGGCCTTCCTGCTGGACTGTATCTCTGACCCTGAATTTCAATATATTCTAGTCAATATATTGTCAATTTCCCCCTTTACCTCTGTTGAATAGAGTATGTAATCTTTTCTAAGTTTTTAACATGAAAATTTTCTCTGATTTCTTTTAAATGTGAAGACAGCTTTCAAAGTAGTTATATTATTTACAGTCACTTATGATGTAGTTTATTTATATGTTTGTTGTTATAGTCAGTTTGCTAAATATTTTTGTTTTATTCATGAGATTTTAGTTATCTATACTATTTTTAGTATTTTTATCCAAATAAAATTCTTTTTTTTTAAAATTTTTTTATTTTTAAAATTACAAAGATATACAATTAAAAAGTTCATATTTGGGTTTTGGTCAAACAGTGTTGCACCACCCATCCCGCCACCAGTGCCCATCTCCAACCACCAATGTCCCTGGTTCCCTCCCCCCCCCCAGCCCTGCTCCATGGCAGGTTCTTTATTTCTTTCCCTTTCTCTCTCTTTCTCTTTTCCTTCCCCTCCAGACTATGGATTACAGAACATACATTAAAGGGTTGTCATGTGTATCTTTTTGCCTCTATTTAATGCTCAGTTCTGGGTTGGCATTAGTACCCTCAACAATTGTTAGCACACTGTTCCATTTTCTGTCTTACCTAGCCTCTGAATCCCACACGTTTGTGATAATTTCCACCTTTGACAGGACCTCCTGATATATGTTTCACTTGACCTTGGATATTGGTATCATAATATGTACCTATATATTTATGTTATGCAGATAAATGCAGTCATTCTGTATCTATCTCTCTCCTTCTGGCTAATTTCGCTCAACATAATCTTCTCCATGTCCATCCATTTATAGGCAAATTTTATAACTTCATTTTTCCTAACAGCTGCATAGTATTCCATTGTGTAGATGTACCAAAGCTTTTTTATCCAGTCATCGATTTTCGGGCACTCTGGTTGCTTCCAGATTCTGGCTATTGTGAATAATGCTGCTATGAACATAAAAGTAGGGATGGTGTTTCCGCTGCGTATTTTTGGCTTCCCAGAGTAGATTCCCAGGAGTGGTATCGCTGGGTCAAATGGGAGTTCAATTTCTAGTCTTTGGAGGAAAGTCCATATTGTTTTCCAGAAAGGCTGTACCAGCCAGCATTCCCACCAACAATGGATGAGTGTCCCCTTTTCCCCACACCCACGCCAGCACTTGTTGTTCTTGTTCTTTTGAATATGTGCCAGTCTCTGTGGTGTAAAGTGGTATCTCATTGTTGTTTTGATTTGCATCTCTCTGATGATTAGTGATGATGAGCATTTTTTCATATGTTTTTTTGCCATTCGAATTTCTTCCTTGCTGAAGTTTCTGTTCATTTCTTCTCCCCATTTTTTGATGGGGTTGTTTGTTTTCTTCTTGTAAAGTTCTACCAGTGCCTGATATATCGTGGATATTAACCCCTTATCAGATGGGAATTGGGTGAATATTCTTTCCCATTCTGTGGACTGCTTTTGTATCTTAGTCACTGTTTCTTTTGAGGTGCAGAAGCTTTTTAGTTTCATGTAGTCCCATATGTTTATCTTTTCTTCTAGTTGCTTTGTTAGTGATGTTTTATCTATCCAAATAAAATTCTTATAAAATTTGGTGTCAAATTATGTTGGCTCATAAAATGAGCTAGAAAATAAGATTCTTTTCTTCTAGAAAGATTTTTTTTTGCAAGGTTACTTTAATTTGTATTGAAAATATCTTGTAGACTTTACCAGTAAAATCAATTGGTTCTGGAGTTCTCTTTCTGGAAAAGGATCCAGTAGACATTTACAATATTGTTAGGTAAGACAGAGAAGAAAACAGTGTGTTAATAGTCATCACAAAATGATAATACCAGCCTAGAACTGAGCATTGACTATAGGCAAAAAGATACACATGATAACCTCTAAATTTATGTATTTCAACCCACAAAGTGTAAGAGAAGGAAGATAGAGGGGAGGGAGAGAGAGAGAGAGAGGGAGAGAGAGAAGGAAAAAGAGAGAAAAGAGAAAATGAACCTCCCATAGAGGCAGACTTGGGAAGCGGGGAGGGAATCGGGGACATTGGTGGTGGGAAATGGGCACTGGTGGAGGGATGAGGTGCTGGAACACTGTATGGCCAAAACCCAAACATGAACATATTTGCAATTGTATATCACATGCTGGTATAATAATATATTGAATAAAAGAAGTAAAAAAATAAAATATTTTAGCAAAATCAGGCTTTGGAAATTTTCTATTCTTTACTGACACTTCTGTCAAATAGTATTTTATAAGAAACTTATTTAAAATTCTTGAATTTATGATAACATCTCATTTTCTTAATGTTCTTTCATTATCTCTAGAATCTGTGGTATTATCAATATTTTCATTTTTTAATCTTTCATATTTATTAATGTTCTTTCATTATCTCTAGAATCTGTGGTATCATCATTATTTTCATTTTTTTAATCTTTTATATTTATTAAGTTTGTTTTTAAATTTATTTGTTTTTAAATTTGTTTTCATTTATTTTGGGGAGGGGGTTTGGGATATATCCTTAGGTGGTGCTTAGGGCTTATTTCTGACTTTATGTTCATGGATCACTCCTAGGGGAGTTTGGGGATCATATGTAGTGCTGAAAATTGACCCTGTATCACCATATGGAAGGCAAGTGCCCTACATTCTGTACTATCACTCTAGCCCAATTTTTTTAAATTATCAGTTGTAGATCTTGAAAATCAATGTATCTCTGACACTTAAACTCTAATTTATTTTTATTTACTGGCATCATTTATGTACAACATTGTGTAATTTCAGGGGCTTTACTTAGACCCCCAGATGTATGTAATTTCCAACACTCACCACAAAAGTTCCTGTGCTATCCAAGCAGCAAGAAGTTTATTTTTCTCATTAGTCTCACCCATGTCTCCAAGCCCTCTGATCATAACCATCATAGGTTACATCATTTAATTTTTGGAGTTTATTTTGTTGTCCATTGCAACCTAATTTGCATTAGGAATTAATATTGTACTTGAATAAGGTCATCCAATAATTGTCTTTCACTTCCTCATTTATTGCATATTTTCATTTCACTTATCTCTTTTCTCCCTCTTTGGTTTGATTTAATTCTTTGTATTTTTAAAATGAGCATAATATTTTGTATTCCAAGTGTATTATTACTTTTCAAATATTGGGGACCTTTAAAGGAAATTATTTTCATTGATTCTGAATTTTGTTCTGTAATTATTAAGAAAAAGCCCTGTACAGTTTTAGTACTTTTAAATTTAATTAGATTTAGTGATGGTGTAATATGTAAATGAAAATAATATACATACTATAGTTCTTTATAGTTATAATTAGTAATCTCAATTAAGTCATCTGTAGAAGTTTTCTATATTTTATTGATTCTTGGCAATTTGTTCTCTCAGTTACTAAGAGAAAGGGACTTGCCAAAATTTGTCCAAAAGTATGCTTATTTTTCAAATTCTGTCACCATATATTTTAGCTGTTTTCAAAATCTGTTAGAAGGCAATACAAATCTCTTCTTATGGCTTCTTGATAAATTTACATCTGATTTATTATGAAATGTTCCTTTATATTTCTGGTTATATTAATTGATATAGTCAAACTTGCCTTGCTTTTACTTTTTACTAAGTACAACAAATAAAAATGTTAGCTGTTGTCCTTAACTCAAATTAGAATACATTGAATGCATTACATCTTCTTCCATTAGGTATCTGAGAAATGCTTGTTGAGTAAACATGAATAAATGTCAAAGTTTACAAAATTCTGCCGAATAATAGGCTCATTATGTTATTTTTTAAATGTTTATGAATTTTATCTATTTTAGGTTTTGATTTATAAAAATAATTAACAGAATTTTGGATATGAAGTGACAAAAAGATTTTTCTAACGTTTTTAAAAGAACTGTTTGATCATGTTTCCACTTAAATTTCTAGAATTGATGTCTTAAATCTTGACATATAGTTAGTAAATTCAAGCAACTTGTCCTACTATGCTAAATTAGAAGCCTACTGATTATTTTTAAAGAAACTTTGTCCTACTATGCTAAATTAGAAACCTACTGATTATTTTTAAAGAAACTTTAAATGACTGATAACTTTCTCTTTGAATAAATAAAACTTTGGTTTGGCTTGTGCATGAGCTACGGCAATCATCTGAAGTTCTCAATAGGTTAAATAAACTATTAGTCCTGTCTGATGACTCTTAGTTACTAACCCCTTTTTTTCTTATTTGTTTTAAAATTGCACTTCATTAACTCTCATCCTTGGCATGAAACTATCTTGAGTATCCTGTGAAATATGGATTAGATGTATATTTGTTTCTACAGAGGACTTTTTATTATTATTTTCCACTAGATCTTTCAAGGGGGTATCCTGATCTTTGTGAAGATTTTTATGCTAAATTCCTAGTTTTGGAAAAATGAAATTATAGAATTAAAATCATATGATAATTTTTTTTAATATTTTATTATACCACCATGAGATATACTATTACAAAGATGTTCATGTCCGGGTTTCGGTCATACATTGTTTCAGCACCCATCCCTCTACCAGTGTCCATTTCCCACCAGCAATGTTCCTGATTCCCTCCCCTTTCCCCTAGCCTGCCTCTATGGCAAGTTCTTTATCTCTTTTCTTTCTTTTTTTTCTCTCTCTCTCTCTCTCTTTCTCTCTTCCTTCTCTTACACACTGTGGATTGCGATACATTCATTTAGAAGTTAATATGATCAAATCTAAAGGTTAAAATACTCCCAAGCTTTATATTTCTCGTGAAGTATTTTTTGTGCTTTCTATTCCAGGTCAGAAATGGAAATGTGCATTTTAGCCAGTGGAAGAATCTTTGACTCCAATGAAAATATAGTTGTATGAGGGTCTCTGTTTTCATAATGTGTGGGAAGGCGGAAGAGAGGTCTTATGTTCAGTTCCTATCTTTTTAAGCTTAGGGTTCTTTTTTTTTTGTTTTGTTTTTGCTTTTTGGGTCACAGCTGGGAATTCACAGGGGTTACTCCTAGTTCTGCACTCAGGAATTACTCTTGACAGTGCTCAGGGGACCATATGGGATGCTGAGGATCGAACCTAGATTGGCCGCATGCAAGGTAAACACCAACTCACTGGATTATCGCTCTAGCCCCTGAAGCTTAAGATTCTTTCTCCTATCTCTGAACTTATGCTAAAAACATCTCTGTGATCTCTGTGGGGCCGCGATTTACCTCCAAATTATTGTGAATATTCTACCCACCCCTCTAAGAGAGCCCCACAAAGTAATGAGAATATAGCTCCCACAGGGCAGAGCCTGGAAAGCTGTCCGATGAGTATTCGATATGCCAAAACCAGTAACAGAAATGTTTATTTTCCTGACCCCGAAAGAGCCGTTAATACGGCAGCAGTAAGAAAGGCGAACAAGTAGTGCCTGATAAAATTTCACGGCCATCCTAGGCTGCCAAAACGAAGAAGGACTAAAATGACAGTCTGTAATTTCAATACACGCGTCGCTGGCATCGGAAGCATATATTGAGGATCTGATGGTGCAAGAGCAAAAGATCAAGTACGACATTATTGGTCTGACTGAGATGAGGAGGCGTCAATTGCATCATGCTGTATTTGACACCAGAGAAGAATTGTTCCTTGGAACATGCGATGAAAGAGGCATTGGTGGTGTTGGTGTCCTAGTCAACACGAACATGGCTGTCAGCATTGATTCATTTGAATGCCTAACAAACCAGATAGGATGATTACACTTGAAGAGATGTGCCCACTGCCAGCAATTTCTATCTTCATTGTCTATGCACCAACATCCACATACAAAGAAGATGAAATTGAGAAATTCTACATAGAATTGGAGGAGATCTATAAAAAAGATCACACCTTCTACAAGATGATAGTCGGTGATTTTAATGCCAGGATAGGACCAAGAAGATCAGCTGAAGAATTTCACATCGGGACCCATAGCCTAGAATGGAACGAACAGGGTGAGAGACTGAGTTCATCATGTCCACCAAGACCATTCGTGGGAACTCACAGTTCCAGAAGGCTGAAGCAAAACGTTGGACATGGGAATCTCCTGGTGGACCGTTCCACAATGAAATTGACCACATCATCTTCAATCGACGGTGTTGTCTGACCAATGTTTTGTCGTCCCCAAATTCCAAAAAGGATCAGACCACCGCCTCCTTTGTGCAAAATTCTACTTCCCCTCTTCAAAGTTTAAGAAAAGAACTCCCAGAACGACCACCAACTGGGAACTCTTTGGCACCATTGCAGCAACATGGGAAGATACCATCATTGACGACATCTATGAAGAATACAACCGACTGGTTCAGCACCTCCATGATTGTGCGAAGAATGCCGAGAGAGAAAGACACAAAAGGACACTTGCCTTCAGAAACTCTTGAGCTCATTAGCCAACGTGGCAAGGCATGAGCCTCAGGAGACCAAATGCTAACGTCCAAGCTTGCTAAACAGTGCAGAAAAGCGATAAAAGAAGACCTCAAAGACAGAAGAACAGAAATACTGGAAGATGCAGCAGAAGCCGGAAAAGCATTCACACCGCCTGCCTGTCTTTCGCCAACTATAAGACCAAGATGACTGCCCTCCAACGCCCTGATGGATCTATCACATCTTCCAGAAAGGCAATGGAGAAGATTATCCAGGACTTCTACTCAAATCTCTTTGATAGCCACATCCACCTGCCCACATACCAAATTCCACAGCGTTCTCCATTCTGAAATCCGACATGCCATCTCGTTGGTAAAGAAAGGAACAGCACCAGGCACAGACAAAGTCAGAACCGAACACCTGAAGAATCTGCCGTCGGGTACTCATCAATACACTAGCTCGGCTCTTCACACGCTACCTGTCCGAATGCAAGGTGCTCTCCCAATGGAAAACCAGCAGGACAGTTCTACTGTTCAAGAAGGGAGACATTCACTACATCGGCAACTATCGCCCCATCTGCCTGTTGTCTGTCATCTACAAGCTGTTTACACGAGTCATCCTGAACAGGATTAGCAGAACACTAGATGAAGGACAACCATGCGAGCAAGCAGGTTTCCGGAAAGGATTCAGCACAATCGACCATATCCACACAGTAACCAAGCTCATTGAGGTTTGTAGGGAGTACAAGATGCCGCTCTGTCTCACGTTCATTGATTTACAGAAAGCCTTTGATTCTGTGGAGCCTGAAGCAGTCATCGAAGCCCTAGCCAAACAGGGTGTTCAAACCCAATACATCAAGATCCTTCGTGAGCTGTATTATGGATTCACCACCAGGATCTCACCATTCTACAAAGAAGTGATCATTGATGTCAAAAGAGGGGTTCGACAGGGTGATACCATTTCACCAAAACTCTTCAGGGCCATTCTTGAGAACATCATGCAACAATTAGAATGGGAAGGAATGGGAGTGATAGATGGTCCGCAACTACACCACCTCTGCTTCGCTGATGACATCGTTCTAATAACACCAAATATTAGCCAAGCGGCAGAAATGTTGGCTGACTTCCGACGGAGAATGTGGAAAGATAGGTCTACAACTGAATCTAAAGAAAACCATGTTTATGAAAAATGAACTAGTTCCAGAGGCCCCATTCACTCTCAATGGAACAAACATCTCTGAATGCAGCAGTTACATGTACCTACGTCGAGAAATCAACATTATGAACGACCTAAAATCTGAGCTGCACAGGAGGAAGAGAGCAGCATGGAATGCCTTCAAAGGCATCGAAGAAATAGTAAAAGGACAAAGAACCTCCAGCTCCGGGCACATCTCTTTGACTCCACCATTCTCCCTGCATTAACATACGCCTCAGAGACCTGGGCCCTACGAAAAGCAGGATGAGAATGCTACTCGGGTCTCCCAGAGAGGAATCGAAAGAGCTATGCTTGGAATATCACGCCTCACTCAAGTGAGAGAAGGAATCCGGAGTTCTGACCTCCGTCTCTATTCCAGAATCAGGGATGCTGTCTCGTTTGCAAGGCATCGAAAATCAGATGGGCTGGACATGTAATGCGATTTGAGAGACAACCGCTGGACTAGAGCCATTACCGACTGGATCCCACGGGATGTCAAAAGATCATATGGCTGCCCACCTACAAGATGGTCAGACTTCCTTGTCAAAACCCTGAAGGAACGGTTTGAGGCTCTTTTTTATTCCTGAATCAAACAGATGCCATTGGGCTACATTGGCACGTGATAGGGTCCAATGGAAATGTTACTGGCGCCTGCTCAAACAAATTGATGAATAACAGGATTCAAGTGATCAAGTGATCAAGTAAGGAATTGTATAGGGTTAAGATATAAGCCTTGCATATAACTCCTGTCCAAGGCACCACAACTGATCCTACAGTATCCAGTATCCTATGTTTAGTGCTGCAGATCTCAAGCATTGGTGACTTAGCACCTCAGGACCTGCCCTCTGCCCCCCAAAAGAAAAACCAATCAATAAGCTCCCAGATACAGACACACTACAATGAGATCCATGCATTTATTTTTACAGAGAGTTCATGGACTTTGTCCTTTGTTTTTTGATTTTCTTTACTTCTGACTTTAGGAATTTAACTTTTAAGTTAACATTTAACTTTTAAGTTAACCTTCTTAATAATTTAATTATGCATTAAAATATTTGTTCATGCTTTATCCATTATTTCCAGATATATTAGCAAAAAATACCCTTTTAGCTTATTTTATGTCTTATTAATAAAAGTAGAAGTCTCACTGTATCCCCCCCAAAAAAAACCCCCCCCTCACCAGTGCCCCCCCCACCACCAACATCCCCCCCCCCCCCCCGCCCTCTCTCTCTCTTTCTCTTTCCTTCCCTCCAGAAATTACTGTATCTTTTTTGTATATTTTCTTTGAGAGAAATAATTGGATTTTACTTTGATAGTTTAAAATTTCATTTTTATTTATTTGTTTGTGTGATGTTGGGATTGAACACAGGGCCTCACCTATACAAGATGTGTGGTATGACTCAGAGCCACATCCCTGGTTTATTCAGTTCTTTAGGGTAATTAAAAGTTCAAAATAAGTAAATGAATTAATTTATAGTAAAGAATAGTAAGAGCAAAGACTATTATTCAAATATTGATGTTTATGATACATGAAGATGATAATGGAAGGTCATGAATACCTTTTAGTATTTTAACATTTTTATTTGTGAATTATTTTATGTGGTCATACAGAACCTGTAGCATGCTAAGTAGTTTGCCTTATTTTCTTTTCACTTATATTTGTTTTCTTTCATTGGGCAAGGTCGGTATAGGGGCGCATACCCAGTTGTGTTCAGAGACTACTCCAGCTTCTTTGCTGGGGAATGGTGAGGAAGTTCACTTATGAGGGTGCTCATAGAACCATTTTGGTGCTAAGGATGGTTATACCCATTCAGGATTCCATTGAATTCCTTGACCATTCTACTTTCTCTCTAACCTATTACTGAAATCACTGTATCTCAAAAGTTAATAATGTTGATTATAATTTTGCTTTGATGACTTCTGAGGCTGAGACATTCTTAATATACCAAAACTGATACAAACATTTAAAAAGTCCCCAGTGTTCATAATAATGATAATTGATATAACTTATTTCTCAGCATTTTCATACATTTGTCACTACTTCATGTTTATTAATTCACATGTTTGTATTCGTTGTCTTGTTTTTCCCTGTATTATATTTACAGTGCATCATGATCTGAAAAGATAGCTGACACAATTTCTATCTTTTTATTTTATTTAGGGATGCTTTTTGGCTCAGCATGTGGTCTATTTTGGAGAATGTTCCATGTGCACTGGAGAAAAATGTGTATTCAGCTTTTTGGGTATGAAAAGCCCTGTATATACCAACCAGCCCTCTTTTTCCATTTCTTCCTTTAGGGCCAGTATTTCCTTGGTGAGTTTCAGTCTTGTCGCTCTGTCAAGAGTTAATAGAACTGTGTTGAAGTCTCCAACTACAATTGTGTACTGTTAATGTCTTCTTTGAAGTCTATTAGCAGTTGTTTTAAGTGTTTTGCTGGCCCCTCATTGGGTGCATATGTGTTTAGGAGTGTGTTTTCTTCCTGATAAACATATCCCTTAATTATTAAGAAATGGCCTTCACTGTCCCTCCTGACTTTTTTTCAGCCTGAAGTCTGTCTTGTCAGATGCTAGTATGGACACCCCAGACTTTTTTGGAGGACTTGTTTGCTTGGAGAATTACTTTCCAGCCTTTGACTCTGTGTTTGCTCTCATTGTTCAGATGCGTTCTTTGTAGGCAGCAGAATGTTGGATTTAGGTTTTTAATCCATTTTGCCACTCTGTGTCTCTTAATTGGTCCATTTAGATCATTGACATTGAGAGAGATTATTGTCATGGGATTTTGTGCCATCTTGCTAAATAAGGTTGTTGTGCTTTTGGAGTTTGTCTTATCTTATGGTAGTTCCTTCAGTCCTTTTTAAAGTTGGTTTTGAGTCTATTAAGTTCCTAAGCTGCTGATTGTCCATGAGTTGTGTACTTCCCTTCAAATCTAAATGTGAGTCTAGCCTGGTAAAGAATTCTTGGTGAAGCTTTCATTTCATTGAGTCTTTTCACAATGATATCCCACCATTGTCTTTAGGCTCAGAGCCTTTCATCTGAAATGTCTGCTGTGAATCTTAGGAATGCTCCTTTGTATCTGATTTCCTTCTTTGATCTTTCTGCTTTCAGCATTCTATCTCTAGTTATGGTTTTTTGTTATTCTAATTAGGATGTGTCTTGGAGTATTCTTATTCAGATCTCTTTTAGCCAGTATACTTCTTTTAGCCGTAGCCTTCGACCACCTGAATTTGTGAACTTGTAATATTCAATTCAGGGAACTTCTCAGCAATGATGGCTTGACAGTTGCTTCTTCATCAGGATTTTCTTTCTGCCCCTCTGGGACCCCAATGATCCTTATGTTGTTCCATTTGGCTTCATCCTGATTATCTCTTGTTGTCTGTTTATTAATTGTGAGTTTTTTCCATCACTGATATTGTCTAGAGAGTCTCTGCATCTCCACTTAGAGATCACTAATGCTTTTTATAAAAATATTTTATTATACTATGTCTATCTTCAGTCCCATTCCTTCCCATTCTAATTGTCACATGACGCTTTTGAGTGTGGCACTGAAGAGTTTCGGTGAAATGGTATCACCTTGCCGAACCCCTCTTTTGACATCAATGATCACTTCTTTGTAGAATGGTGAGATCCTGGTGGTGAATCCTTAATACAGCTCACGAAGGATCTTGATGTATTGCGTTTGAACGCCCTGTTTGGCTAGGCTTGGATGACCGCTTCAGTCTCTACAGAATCAAAGGCTTTCTTTAAATCAATGAATGTGAGACAGAGCAGCATCTTGAACTCCATACTTACTTCAATGAGCTTGGCTACCGTGTGGATATGGTCGATTGTGCTGAATCCTTTTCAGAAGCCAGCTTGCTCACATGGTTTTCCCTTCATCTTATGTTCTGCCTATCCTGTTCAGGATGACTCGAGTGAACAGCTTGTAGATAAAAACTAATACATGTTTATAGGAGAGGTGTATATTTAAATGAGAAAAATAAATGTTAGGTAGGACTATCTGGGGATTATTGAAAAAATTCCTAAAATATATTTAGCCTTAGTCATACCATGTCTAAGTGGTATGTCTATCTGGTGGCCACAATGGAAGGAGGTTGTGATATTAAATAATACAGGGCAGGAGTGATAGTACAGTTAGTAGGGCATTGCCTTCCATGTGGCCTATAGTGTTCTATCCCCAGCATCCCATATGATCCCCTGAGCACCAGCCATAGTAAATATTGAGTGCAGAGCCAGGAGTAACCCCTGAACATCGCTGGGAGTGAGCCCACAAAAGCCCCCTAATTATAGTTGAATGTTCTAAGTGTCTTGTGCCAACATTCTCAGAGAAGCAGACTCGTTTAAATATATGTGTACATATGTTTATATATGTATCATTTTTATACTGTTTCCTTTGTATGTCTTTGATTGAGAATAATCGATTACATATATTTTTTTTTGGTGTGCTGCTAAATCAGTATTACTGTATTTATAGTCATGGGAATTATTTAATGTTGTTTGATAATCTTGTGTTTTGTTTATACTGAAAAATCATTAACTAAGAAGCAGAGAATACAAAAAAAGTGGTTTGTTAAATTCATATTACCTACTGTTCTTTCTTTTTCCTTGTATTTTCTTCAAATTAATCAATTAAAATGCACAGATGTTCAATTAAAACTATAAAAATTTTCCACGGCTACAGCTGTTTTGAAGCTACATTGTTGAAAATTTAACATATCTAGTAATGATTCCCTCTCAGAAGAAATTAAATTAATGACTCTTTGCTAGATTATTTTCCATTTGATAAATTAAACAAAATTAGGGTAAAAAAACCTAGAGACTTACACTGCCTGCTACATTTATTAATTAGCATGATAGAGTAGCAGATATTAATATAAAAAGGCAACAAAATGGAAAGTGTTTCTTATTTTACAAGTAAAATACCTTCAGGACTGCAGTTTATCTTATCAGCAAGTTGTTATATGGTATAAATTATTGAAACTTCACCTGTAAATTGCAGACAAATGATAAATTTTGTCATTTCACATAATAAAGATGGCAAAGATGTGATTATGCAGAGCTAATATAACATTTTTCTTCACATGTAGGTCCATCCCATGCATGTAAGACAGTGACCCTGAAATAATTAGAGAGACAGAATCTTTTTCCTTACTCATATTGTTCTATTTCTAAAATAATTTCATGCTTTTTAATT
Organism: Cryptotis parvus; assembly: GCA_021461705.1. Taxonomy (NCBI): domain Eukaryota; kingdom Metazoa; phylum Chordata; class Mammalia; order Eulipotyphla; family Soricidae; genus Cryptotis; species Cryptotis parvus. The sequence goes on along the minus strand of JAJIBD010002465.1, from coordinate 148,373 downwards.
GTCAATTTATTTTTTTCAAATACACACATTTTGTTGTTGTAGTGTGGGGCTTATACCTGGTCACACTAATAGAACTCATACATTTGTATGTAGTGTCTCCTTTTAGAGAGCTTTATCTTTTTTTTTTTTTCTCTTTGGGTCACACCCTGCGCTCAGGGGGTTACTCCTGGCTCTGCACTCAGGAATTACTCCAGGCAGTGCTCAGGGGACCATATGGGATGCCAGGGATCGAACCCGGCCGGCACAGGCCGGCCGCATGCAAGGCAAATGCCCTACCTCTGGGCTATCGCCCGCCCCTGAGAACCGCCAGGAATAAATTCTGAGTGCAGAGCCAGGAGTAACATTTACCATTAAATGTTGGTAAAATACTGACATCCCCTCCCCACCCCCATTGTTGGGTGTGACCCAAAAAAAAAAAAAATCAATGAATAAACTTCTGGGCTTGATTGCAGAAAAGAAAGCCTCATGGAGAAGACAGCTTTGGGTGTTATTTCAGAATTAGAGTTGAGAAAAATTAAGTGTTGAGGGGAAATAACTTTTTCCCGCCCTCTTAGTTTCCAGCCCTTCAGCCTAGGAATTAAACCAGCAGGGGGATGAGGGGATGTCAGTGTTTTACCAACATTTACGTACAGTGGGTGTTCACAGAAAGGTGACCTGAACCCTGAAATAATAGACTCAGACTTGCTTCAATTTTTGACAAAGGAAGATGAGTTTGGGCTTCAAGAGACAATTAACTATGGTGAAATTACTAGAAAAAAAAAAACTACCCGATAGCCCAGAGGGTAGGGCGTTTGCATTGCACGCGGCCGGCCCAGGTTCAATCCCCGGCATCCCATATGGTCCCCCAAGCACCGCCAGGAGTAATTCCTGACTGCAGAGCCAGGAGAAATCCCTGAGCATTGCCAGGTGTGACCCAAAAAAAAGCAAAAAAAGAAAAAAATATATATATGTAATGAAAGAAGGCAGAAACACCTCCCCCCCCACCACCACCCTTTCCCAACCAGGGCAGGCCTACTCATGGAAAGTTACCAATTTAGGGCTTGAGTGTCCTTTTCATCTTGAAGTAACCTTTTTGTTATCTAAAAAAAGGCCCAGAACAAATTCCTGTTAGAGGTTATGAGACCCCCCCACCCCAGAACCTACTATCTGGCCTGAATTGCCTGGATTGCATTCCTGCACGTAAGCATAGCCGTTGCTGACCCATGATCCCACGCATGTGTCTAGCCGCATTAAGAATGATCTGATTGGTGGGGAAGATCACTTTACAGCACAGATAAAGTGTGGTTTGTGCATTTTGCCACTCTCTCTCAGGAATTTTTTTTTTTTTGCCTCTTTTTGGGTCACACCCGGCAATGCTCAGGGGCTACTCCAGGTTCTGCACTCAGGAATTACTCCTGGCGGTGCTCGGGGGACCATGTGGGATGCCGGGATCGAACCCAGGCTGGCAGAGGCGGGACGCGTGCAAGGCAAACGCCCTACCCGCTGGGCTATCCCTCACTCCACGGGCGCCGCCATTTTCCACATTTGGACTTCCCTCTCGTCAGAACTCCACCCAGCAGACCAGCCCATCACAGCCCGGATCATCGGCCCCTACCCTGCAGCAGCTTTTTCCTCAATCCGGCCCAGGTATGCTGGTCCAGAGACTCTCACACATGGGGCAGAGCTGTTCCTTGCTCTCCCTGTGCACAGCCGTTCATGAGGCAGTCTGGAGGCATGGCGGGTTCTAGCCCTGGCCCACCATCTCGGCAGAGCCTCACAACAAGCCAGACCACCCCCCCACCCCTCACACCATGGGCGCCGCCATTTTCCACATTTGGACTTCCCTCTCATCAGAACTCACCCAGCAGACCAGCCCATCATAGCCTCGGCTTGTGCGGCGCTATGCGGCCTCGGTTCATCAATAAATGCTTTATTTGGAGGTGTTTAAAAGAGTTTGCCTCAACCTAGAACTGAGCATTAAATAGAGGCAAAAGGATTCACATGACAACCTTTTAATGTATGTTCTGTAATCCATAGTCTGGAGGGGAAGGAAAAGAGAAAGATAGAGAAAGGGAAAGAAATAAAGAACCTGCCTTGGAGCAGGGCTGGGGAAGGGGGAGGGAACCGGGATGTTGTTGGTGGGAGAGGGGCACTGGTGGAGGGACGGGTGCTGAAACACTGTATGACCAAAACCCAAACATGAATTTTTTAATTGTATATCTTTTTATTTGTATATCTTACGGTGGTATAATAAAATACTTAAAAAAAATTTAAAAAATGGGGAGAAGAAATGAACAGAAACTTCAGCAAGGAAGAAATTCGAATGGCCAAAAAACATATGAAAAAATGCTCATCATCACTGGTCATCAGAGAGATGCAAATCAAAACAACAATGAGATACCACTTTACACCACAGAGACTGGCACATATTCAAAACAGCAAGAACAACAAGTGCTGGCGTGGATGTGGGGAAAAGGGGACACTCATCCATTGTTGGTGGGAATGCCGGCTGGTACAGCCTTTCTGGAAAACAATATGGACTTTCCTCCAAAGACTAGAAATTGAACTCCCATTTGACCCAGCCATACCACTCCTGGGAATCTACTCTGGGAAACCAAAAATAAGCAGCGGAAACACCATCTCTACTTTTATGTTCATAGCAGCATTATTCACAATAGCAAGAATCTGGAAGCAACCAGAGTGCCCGAAAATCGATGACTGGATAAAGAAGCTTTGGTACATCTACACAATGGAATACTATGCAGCTGTTAGGAAAAATGAAGTTATAAAATTTGCCTATAAATGGATGGACATGGAGAAGATTATGTTGAGTGAAATTAGCCAGAAGGAGAGAGACAGATACAGAATGACTGCATTTATTTGCATGGCATAAATATATATGTACATATTATGATACCAATATCCAAGGTCAAGTGAAACATATATCAGGAGGTCTTGTCAAAGGTGGAAATTAACACAAACGTGTGGGAGTCAGGAGGTTAGGTAAGACAGAAAATGGAACAGGGTGCTAATCATTGTCGAGGGTACTAATGCCAACCTAGAACTGAGCATTAAATAGAGGCAAAAGGATACACATGACGGCCTTTTAATGTATGTTCTGTAATCCATAGTCTGGAAGGGAAGGAAAAGAGAAAGAGAGAGAAAGGAAAGAAATAAATAACCTGCCATGGAGGTGGGCTGGGGAAGGGGGAGGGAACCGGGATGTTGGTGGTGGGAGATGGGCACTGGTGGAGGGACCGGTGCTGGAACACTGTATGACCAAAACCCAAACATGAACTTTTTAATTGTATATCTTTTTATTTGTATATCTCACGGTAGTATAATAAAATACTTAAAAAAAGAAGATTTGGAGATGGGAATGCAACCAATGCAAATATTCATTGGATATTTAATCACTTCAGTCTTGTTAATTAAAATATTTTCCATTTCTGATATTCTTAAGATATGGTGTACTATGATATTTGTACAGGATATAAATATATTTATATACTGGTGAATATAAATAAATGCATACAATATTTGGATCCCAAAAAAAATAAAAGAGTTTGCCTCCCGGTCAGCAAGCCTGGCAAGCTTCTCGTGTTGTATTTGATATGCCAAATTCCAGTAACAATTATATTAGGTCATTCTCATGACCTAATATAATGGTTTGAGGCTCTTTATGTTCCTGTAGCAAGCCGATGCCTCTGGCTCTACTGGCATGAGACAGGACATATGGAGATATTACTGTTGCCCGCTCTAGCAAATAGATGATCAACGGGAAGATCGTGATCGTGAGATCGTCTCTATTAGAGGTGATCAAGGGATCATGCAGTGCTAAAATTAGATCAGGAGCACCAACATGCCAACCTTGAGCTCAACATGTTTAGCTCTTTCTCCAGCCATGCATTTATTGTCTTATAGCAAATCCCATATGCATGTACAGGGGATTCCAGAGAAACAGAACCCATAGAGACTGAAGTATGTGTGTGTGTAATGCATGTCTTTTGGGTGCTGAAGGAAACTCTCTCTCTCTCTCTGTCTCTCTCTCTCTCTCTCTCTCTCTCTGGGTGATTTTCAGGCTGTGGGAGCAAATAAATTAACATTAGTCATATTAATTGCTTTCATATAGAAAATTTACATGACAGTAAATTCTATCATAAATTGGGCAATCTGGGATTTTACATCCTTTGCTAAAGGAACAGAATAGGGGAGAAAGGTATCTCATGACACAAGGGAGACTGGGTAACAGTCTTTCCTCTGTTTGCCTACCAAATGATAGGATTCTCATATAAAAGGTTATTATTTGGAGATGTCCTTAAATCTAGATAGTTTGCATTCTTTAAAATTATGTCTCGGTACTTTCTCCAAAGATCTGTCTTTTCTCACTTAATCTTCTTAACCAGATGTCCAGTTTTAATGTAGTAAAAAGTTCATTCTAGATATTTTGGAATAGGCTGTCAGAGGAGAACAATCCTACAAAATGTGTGTGTGTGAGAGAGAGAGAGAGAGAAGAAAGAAATTTGAGTAAGGAATTGATTCATATGATTCTAGAAGATGAAAAGTTTGAATATTTTCAGGTGAGCTGATAGCCTGGAAACTCAGACTGGAAGTTGATGCTGCAGTGTTTGGTCTGACACATGCAGTTGCAGACTGTAAACTCAGGCAAGAATTTTTCTTTGCTGTATTGCAGAATTCTTTCTTCTTTGGGAAAACTCATTCTTTGCTCATAAAGCCTTCAATTGATGAGTTACACCCCCTTTATAGAGGCAATCTGCTCTACTTACAGTCCACTGCTGTTAAATGTTGATCGTATCTACATAAAGTCTTCATGGTAACATCGGATTTGTGTTTGACTTAGCATCTGGAAGTTACTGCCTAGCTAAGTTGACATATATAGCTAGTCCTCAGATATATTCATTAAGGAAATGTTAAGTGAAAAAAAAAGCTGAAAATGTACATGTGGCAAAAAACACTAGTAATTGAGCCCTTTCAAATGATCCCTATTAACTTTACTTTGTTACATCAATGTATATCGCTAGAGTACATTTTACATGCATGTATTTTTCTAAAGTTGTGAATATAGTGTTTATTTTATTTTATAACTTCCTATTTTCTTAAACACCTTCTCACATCATTAAAATAAGCTCTCCTGAACTCATATTTAATAGATGCAATATAACTAAGTGGAGGAATTTTGGGGGCCTTAGGTTTTGAATCCTAGAAAGACATTATATCTTTTCACACTTTGAAATTTATTATTACACATGAATCTGCTAGTTAAAAATATGCACATTTAAAAACTTTTTGCATGTATTGTTAAATTGCCTTCCAGAACTGTTGTGCCAGTTTACATTCCCAATAGCACTATCCACTGACATGTTTCATTTTCCTTTTTTAGTATTAGGTGTTAGAATAAAAAATTCAATGTGAAAAATTAAATAGAACTTTACATCATTGTTGTAGTTCAAATTTTCTAGTTTCTAATCATGCTGAATGCGTTCTTAACTTTATTGAAATTTGCTGTTCTATACAAAATTTCTACTTTGCAACATTAAGATGGTTTTTCGTTATAAAAACTTTATGTAATGCTCCAAATTATTTTATTTTTATATATTTTGCAAATATATCATTTAATAAATTATTAGTGATTACAAATAATTTTTAATTATTCTTATTTTATTTGAAGTTTTTGTTTTATTTTATTTGATTAACTACATCTACCAAAATCTCTAATGTTATGCTATTTGTTTCATTCATTGCAATTTTTTACCCCAAGATTTAGTTCTTTTTACTTTCTTTTAATACTATGGAAATAAATTTGGTTTAAAGATTGAGATATGGTGTGAGTCAGGGATTAATTTTTAGTCAACAATGTTAAATGCAACTTTTCTAACTCCTTTATAGCATGAAGTAGATGGCTTGCAGAAAGCTGAAAATGCTAATTAGGATCAACTTACAGGTTTCATGGGTTTCACATGTATTTAACCAAATTATAGAACACGGTGGTTCTGAGAATTATTTAACTTTTTGTCTAAAGCAAAATTAAACGTAATAACTAATGCTCAAGGATATGTGTGTGTGTGTGTGTGTGTGTGTGTGTACTTGGGCATGCAAAGTAGTGTGCTTGGAGGATGACATTTAAGGTTTTCACAAGTAGTTCCTGTTCAGGTAGTTCTATGATCTTATTATGCACAAGAATTTTATAGGTAGGTAATTTGTCTTCACAGACAATGCCTAACTATTTAGTTAATAGTCACACTCAAGGAATACTAGGTAACATGTTTTAAATACACGGAGTATATGTATTTTAGGGCAATCATGTCTATAGCCAATGTTAAACCTTATAATTGTATACAACTTGAGGCTTACAATTTGTGACACCTTTTTTAAAACATTTTATTATACCACCGTGAGATATACAATTAGAACATTGTTCACGTTTGAAGGTTTCGGTCACACAGTGTTCCAGCACCCCACCCTCCACCAGTGCCCATCTCCCACCACCCATGTCCCCAATTCCCTCCCCCTCCCACGGCCTGCCTAAATGGCAGGTTCTTTATCTCCTCTCTCTCTCCCTCTCTCTCTTCCTTCTCCTACACATTGTGGGTTGGGTTGCACTACATACACTTAGAAGCCATCATTTGCATTTTTTTGCCTGTATTTAATGCTCAGTTCTATGTTGGTATCAGACCTTTTGACATTTATTCGCACATGTTCCCTTCTTTATCTTACCTAACCTCTGACTCCCACATGCTTGTGGTAATTTCCAATTTTGGTAAGATCACCTGGTATATTTATGTCATGCAAATAAATGCAGTCATCCTATGTCTCTCTCTTTCCTTCTGACTAATTTCACTCAACATGATTCTTTCCATGTCCATCCACTTAGAGGCAAAATTCATAACTTCATTTTTCCTAACAGCTGCATAGTATTCCATTGTGTAGATGTGCCACAGTTTCTTTATCCAGTCATCAGTTCTCGGGCATATTGGTTGTTTCCAGGTTCTGGCTATTGTGAATAGTGCTGCTATGAAAATAAAAGTGGGATTGTGTTTCCGCTGTGTGTTTTTGACCTCCCAGGGTATATTCCCAGGAGTGGTATGGCTGGGTCAAAAGGAAGCTCAATTTCTAGTCTTTGGAGGAATGTACATATTGTTTTCCTGAAAGGTTGTACAAGTCGACATTCCCACCAACAGTGTATGAGAGACCCCTTTCCCCAGCATCCACGCCAGCACTTGTTGCTTTTACCCTTTTGAATATGGGCCAGTCTCTGTGGTGTGAGGTGATATCTGGATTGTTGTTTTGATTTGCATCTCTCTGATGCTTAGTGATGATCAACATTTTTTCATATGCCTTTTGGCCATTCGAATTTCTTCCCTTGTCAAAGTTTCTGTCTATCTCCTGTCCTCATTTTCTAATGGGGTTTGTTTTTTTTCTTATATAGCTGTGCCAGTGCCTGATATATCCTGGATATTAACCACTTATCAGATGAGTATTGGGTGAATATTCTTTCCCATTCTGTGGACTGTCTTTCTATCTTGGTCACTGTTTCTTTCGAGGTGCAGAAGCACTTCAGTTTCATGTAGTCCCATATGTTTATATTTTCTTCTAGTTGCTTTGTTTATGGTGTTTCACCTTTGAAGATGTCTTTAGCTTCAATGTCATGGAGGGTTTTTCCTATATTTTCTTCAACGTACTTTTATGGATTCAGGTCTGATATTAAGATCTTTAATCCATTTTGATCTGACTTTTGTGTAAGGTGTTAGACACAGGTCCAAATTCATTTTCTTACATGTAGCTGTCCTGTTTTCCCAGCACCACTTGTTGAAGAGGCTTTCCTTACTCCAGTTTGGACTCTTTGCACCTTTATCAAAGATTAACTGATTATGTCTTTGAGGGTGGGTGTCAGCATACTCAACTCTATTCCATAGGTCCACAGGTCTGTTTTTATTCCAGTACCACGTTGTTTTAATTACTGCTGCTTTGTAGTACAGTTTGAGGTTGGGAAAGGTGATGCCTCCCATCTTCTTCCTTCCCAAGGATTGCTTTAGCTATCCGTGGGGGTTTATTATTCCATACGAATTTCAGGAGTGTTTGGTCAATTTCTTTAAAGAATGTCATGGGAATCCTTATAGGAATCGCATTGAATCTGTACAAAGCTCTAGGGAGTATTACCATTTTGACAATGTTAATTCTCCACATCCATGAGCAGGGAATGTGTTTCCATTTCCTCGTGTCCTCTTTTATTTCTTGAAGCAGTGTCTTGTAGTTCTCTTTGTATAGGTCCTTTACACACTTGGTTAAGCTGATTCCTAGGTATTTGATTTTCTGAGGCACAATTGTGAATGGAATCGATTTCTTAATATCCCTTTCTTCTCTTTCATTATTTGTGTATAGGAAAGCCACCGACTTTTGGATATTGATTTTGTACCCTGCCACTCTATTATATATATCTATTGTTTCTAAGAGTTTTTGGGTCAAGAGTTTAGGGTTCTCTAAGTATAATATCATGTCGGTCTGCAAATAATGATAGCTTGATTTCTTCCTTGCCTATCTGGGTGCCCTTAATGTCCTTTTCTTCTCTGATTGGTATGGCAAGTACTTCCAGTAGTATATTGAATTAAAGAGGTGAGAGAGGGCAACCTTGTCGTGTTCCTGATCTTAAGGCTAAGGCTTTCAATTTTTCCCCCATTGAGAATGATACTCGCTATGGGCTTTTGGTAGATGGCTTTGATTATCTTGAGGAAGCTTCCTTCAATTCCCATTTTCTGGAGGGTTTTAATCATGAATGGGTGCTGGATCTTGTCAAATGCTTTTTCTACATCTATCGATAGGACCATATGGTTTTTATTTTTTCTCTTATTGATATGATGTATTATGTTGATTGATTTGTGAATGTTGAACCATCCTTGCATTCCGGGATGAATCCTACTTGGTCATGATGAATGATCTTTTTGATGAGTCTTTGGATTTTTTTTTGCTAGTATTTTGTTGAAGATCTTCGCATCTGTGTTCATCAAGGAGATTGGTCTGTAATTTTCCTTCTTTGTGTTGTCTCTCCCTGCTTTGGGTATCAGGGTGATATGTGCCTCGTAGAAGCTGTTTGGGAGTGTTTCTGTTTCTTCTATTTCCTGGAAGAGCTTGAACAGAACAGGCAATAGGTCCTGCTTAAATGTTTGGTAGAATTCGCTAGCGAACCCATCTGGACCTGGGCTTTTGTGTTTGGGCAGATTTTTAATTACTGTTTCAATTTCCTCGATGTTGATAGGCTTATTCAGGTTGGAGGTCTTCTTGTTTCAGCCGTGGGAGGTTATAGGACTTCAGGAATTCATCCATTTCTTCTAGGTTCTCATATACAATTTGTGACACCTTTTCCTAATGTCATTATATTTTATTCTGTCTGTATAGGATATACTTGCCTTGTGTTTTTACAAAATTATAAGTTATTTCAATTGGGTATCCAGTCTGTAAAATACTACAGTAACTGAGATATTACAATCTTAAACACTCTCATCTCTCTCAATTTTAGCTTTCATTACTTATTTGGGGCAGGAAATATGATATGACATTTTTCAAGTATCAAGATTTTCATATTTCCAACAAGCAAACTTAGTATTTTATCAATATGTGTCACTAAGCACCAGTTTACTTTAGATACTTTTTTTCCTGAGATGAATTTCCAGTCACTTTAGAGGTGGAAGAACTTTTTAAATTAATATTTATAGATTTCTATTTTTCATTATTAAGTTTAAGATTTGAAATTTCTAGAGATGGTACTGGGATTTAATAGTTTAAATTTTTTCAAGGCTTTGAAAGTCTGAGAAATACTATACTAAACTCTGGGTTTAGCATTGCTCTGAAAGGTTGTAAAAAGTTTACTAAAGTGCCTAGCATAGTGCCAAACAAGTTAGGCATTACTTAAATAAGCATTTTTTATTTAAACAGGGTATTAAAAGGGATTGAAAAACTGGTATGTACTTAGTCTTTTTCACATTTGTGGCTATTTCTAGGGAAGCATCTATTTAAATACCTATATATTTACAGTGCATGCTTTGTATCAACAATCTGTGAACTTAACATTTAGAGAACGATGTTTATTGACTTTGCAATGTGAGCAGCTCATCATTCTCTTAAAAATTCAATATTCTGAGTATTCCAGGAACATAAGTATCCACAAGTACTACTTGCATTAGTTAACAGAATTGCCATATATTTGCACAGCTGTTAAATGATTGTCTTAATTTTTTTAAAAGAAGCTCAGGTATATGGAATTACTCAAATTATGTTAATATTCAGAGGATTATACCAAAATAAGAAGATGCCACCTTGTGGCACAAACAAAATAAAAGATTTTTTGTATGAGTATAATAGATGGTTGACATGTCTTTTGGAATAATAGGTAGTTGACAAACCTATGTGACTGACTAAAAAAAACCAGCTAAAACATACATGCTTATTATCAAGTTTTAATTTAATGCCTTTGTCACCAGTAGAAAGATCATATGGGGAAAATTAGAGGAACTGTGCTGATTTATGAAAGTGAGGGTCTATTCAGTAATATACAATGGTCACATTGACTTTAAAATAGAACATTTCAGTAGTATTTAATATGATGAAGTAAACTTGGAAGATATATTTTAAAATTAAGATTATTATATATTTTAAACAACTGTTTCTTTATTGTGTTCCTTTGGGTAAAAGAGAAATTTCATTATAATTTAGTTTTAATGAGTTTAAAGATAACTTTAACCATGATTAACATTTACATATATTAAAATGATATTTTACTAAAAGACAAAGATTACTTGAATTAAGAATAGTTGCATATATCTATAGTAGTTCATTACATTTAATTATTCTAGACTATCTGAGAGTGAATTGGTCTTAAAAACTTGTAGCCCAATATACTCTATTTTATGTGTAAAATGAGGCATAGAGATGTTATATGACATATCTAGGTTCTCACACCTCCCTCAGAGGTTGACTTTTATCCTGTGTTTTTTTCTACCTCTGTGTTCTGCCTTTGAATTTTTTTTTATTATAAGGCTTTGTTTCTCAGAAAAGAATAGGAGAGAATACATTTCTCCCCTCTGAACCTTTCATTAAATGTTTATTCTGTTGCATTTCTACATAAGCATTTTTATATTGCCATTTTCTCCTCTTATTAGAATACTTAATATAGTTCCAAATAGTGCATAATTGAAAACAGTTTATCATATACATTTTTATTTATTAGTATAATAGTATCCCTGCAATCTGATGGCAGCAAAGTACTACACTATCTTGTTGTAATTTACCCTATTTTAAATGTTCATTTGGGTTTACGGAATTGCATAGTACTTTTAGAAATACTTTTTCAGACTATGTGTTGGGAAAAGCCTCAATATTGGTTTGGTTGTAGAACATTTTGCAGAAAGAATATTGTAGAATATTCAAATTCCAACTTAAATGAATTAATCAACTAACTGTTTAAGGGTTTTTTAAGGTTGTTCACATAAGTGTGCACATCAAAGTCTTGTCAACAATATTTATTCCTGACAAATGACAAAAGAAGGGATGAAGATTCTTGTCTTTGAAATTTTAAGATGACAAGAGAACTCTGAGTGGTGGATTTATCACATCAGAGACAGAATCATATGTAAATTATATGTAAATGAGGTTTTGAGAAATAATGAGAACTTAGTTAATTGATTGGGAGGAGTAGGGGGCATTCTAGGTAGTGGTGTGGTCCATTGTTGTTTCTGTCTGAGACAGAGTGATTAGAAATTTGCTTAGAGATGAAGGGTCTTATATAAGAATAAAACTTTTGATGACAGTAAATGGTGAACTAAAACTGTGCAGTCCCTTTCTGTATATAATGGAAAGCCATGGGAAACTGTTGACTATTAATGTTAATGAAATGGCATCATAGATTATAATTATACAGAGAAATATGTTTTGTGATATAAGGTGGAATATATGTGTGTTAAATATTACACCCTTAATAAAATAGTCTTTCAATGATTTTTGAATTGCAAATATCGTAATTTAAAATATCCTTAATTTTTCAGTTGGTGTTTTTGTATCTCATTGTATTGGGTAGAAATTGGTCGTGTAAGTTTTTTGTTTCCCTTTCCCTTAGTTCTTATACTAAATAGCACCCATTTAGAGAATGGATTGTATATTCTGTGTACAAATTTACTTTTTAAATTAATAAATTCTGGGTAGTGCACATTAACATAGATTGGGAGTATCCTTGGAACATAGGGGGTGAGGGGTAATTGGACACGCTGATGGTGGGTGTGATATTGGAAGAGTGCATACATGAGACTATCAACAGTGTTGTAAATCATGGCAGCTCAGTAAAAATAGGAAGAAAAGTGAATGAGATATATTGAAGAGGAACTCAATGTGATATTAATGTAAGAAGGATTAAGCTCTCCATTGCCAACTTTGAAAACTCTCTTGGCTATTGTGATTGTGATTAGTATAAATAACTGCTAACATTATTATTATTCTATAGACAGGGAACAATAGGAGTAGTCATCATAACAAGGTATGTTAGAGTCATTTACATTTATCAAAAAGAGGCAAAATTTTTAGCTCTTCTAAGATTTGATTATTTTCTTTACTACAGGGTTTCCATTAATCTCTGGTCTTAGACTAGTATTGATTTATCAAGCTTATCTATGAGCTATAAAATTTACAAACTTCATTTAATGCTGAATTTGGGTTTGCAGAATTTGTGGACATGCCTCTTTAGAGTGGTTTGATTTCAATGTATTTTACATGGTCCTTACTTCAAACTGCTTATTAGATCTCTTTTTAACTCTATCAATCTTTGCCCATTACCTGACAATATTTAAAATAATTTACTATAAATCATTTTCTGTTTAATAATTCTAACTGTGCAGGAGTGACTTCCTATGAAAAGTTACTTGAACTGGAACATAGATGTCTAAATAAAGAAAACAGAGTTCCCTGGGTGAAAGACATGTTCCTTCTGTATGATTGTCGGAGGTAGTACTGTAGTTTCTCTGGACACATGTAACTCACAGCAGCATCTTGTTATTGTTTTTTAGGTGACCCTCTGTTCTGTTTAAATCTCAACCAGATCAGAAGACAAGATGCAAGTTCAGATATTTTTAGTATGATAATGTGAAATAACCGAAACCCCACAGTAAACTGGTTATCCAAAAATAAAGAGTTTTTAGCTTTTCCAAGATTATGATTCTTTTGTTTACTACAGGGTTTCCATTAATCTCTGGTCTTAGACTAGTATTGAGAATATGAATTCTGGTCAACCAGATGTGTCCAAGTTGTAATGAATTTGACTCTAAGTATGGTCCCAATTTCCATTTGTTCTTCAACTCCTTTCCATAATGCATCTTCTTTTTCGTTTGGTTCTTTACACTTTTATAGTTTATATTTTAAAAGTTTTCTGTCTGGAGAGATAGTATAGTAAGTAAGGCACTTCTGTTTCATGGGACCGACCTGGTTGAGGCCCTGGTACTGCCATAGTTGTCAGAGTACCACGGGGAGCGACTTTTGAGCAGAGATAAAAGTAAGTCCTGAGAACAGCCAAGTATCGCCCATTGACTGAACAAAAAAGCGCCCCCAAAGTTAGTTTTCTCCAGTTATAAAAATCTTCCTCTATTTGTTCTACCCTCTTTACTGATTTTCATATTTACGGGCCATGTGTTGGTGATTCCCCCATATTTCATTGATTTAAAATCTCATCTTGGCTATCAACTCAAATTCTGTGATCTACCAACTGGATATTTAGATAAATCTTTAAATTAATAGAATTTGATTTTATATGTAATCTTCTCTCTGTACTTGTTTTCTTTTGTTCTGCTTTTTGCATCACACATAGCAATGCTCAGGGGTTACTCTTGGCTTTGCACTCAGGAATTACTCCTGGTGGTAGTCCGGGGACCATATGGATGTTGGGATTAAACCCGGCCCTATCGCTCTGGCCCCAAGTGTAATATAATATTTATACCACCTTAAAACAATAACCTTTTCCCTTATTTATTTTAATGTGTGACTTGAATTTCCTTCTCTTCATTGTCCTACTTCACACCCTAATATTTGTCATCCGATTTATTTATCTTGCTTTGTTATCATTTTTATGTATTATTACTTGTATTACTTGTAACTTGTCTTCCCATTGTTTATCAATTTGCTTGAGCAGGCACCAGTAACATCTCCATATGTCCTGTCCTGTCCCAAGCAAGTGTAGCCCAAGGGCATCTGCTTGCTCCAGTGACAGGAAGAGCCTCACACCATTCCTTCAGGTCATGGGAATGAGGTCCATAATTGTTACTGGTTTTTGGATATCAAATAAATAAGTTTCATCATTTAATATACCCAGTTAGGTTTTCATTTTGAATGACTATATAACAAAATAAGTTAAACGCAAAATATGTTAAATATTATGGTTTTTTAACTACTTATTTTTTATGTTTTGTCCACTTTAGCATATTTTTTAACTTTTAGATGCTTCTATTGTATTACACGACTAAGTTTTTAATGTTTAATAATTTTTACAAAACTAGCATTTGTTATTGACTATTTTTTTTTTTGCCTATCCATTGCCTATTCATTATAGCCAAATTTACTCATTTGGCTATATCTTTAATAAAATCACTTGATCACTTGACATCCCATTATTCATCAATTTGCTCGAGCGGGCGCCAGTAATATTTCTATTTGACCTATCACGTGCCAGTGTAGCCCAATGGCATCTGGTTGCTTCAGGAATACAATGAGCCTCAAACACTTCATTCAGGAACTTGAGGAAGAAGTCTCACCATCTTGTAGATGGGCGGCCACGTGATATTTTTTGACATCCTGTGGGATCCAGCAGGTAATGGCTCTAGTCCAGCGGTCATCTCCAAATCGCATTACATGTCCAGCCCATCTGATTTTTTGATGCCTTGGCAAACGAGACAGCATCCCTGGCTCTAGAACAGCGACAGAGGTCGGAGCTCCGATTCCTTCTCTCACTTTAGTGAGGTGTGATATTCCAAGCTTAGGTCTTTCAGTTCCTCTTTGGGAGACCTGAATAGCATTCTCATCCTGCTTTTGTAGGGCCCAGGTCTCTGAGGCGTGTTTTAATGCAGGGAGAATGGTGGAGTTGAAGAGATGTGCCCGGAGCCGGAGGTTCTTTGTCCTTTTAGCGATTTCTTCGATGCCTTTGAAGGCATTCCATGCTGCTCTCTTCCTCCTGCGCAGCACAGTTTTTAGGTCATTCATCATGTTGACTTCTCAACCTAGGTACACATAACTGCTGCATTCAGAGATGTTTGTTCCATTGAGAGTGAATGGGGCCTCATTTTTTCATGAACATAGTTTTATTAATAATATAAGTTTTATTATTCTGATTTTTTGTTTTCTAAATGATGAATTTACGCCTAAAATATATTTTCAGATATTTTTATTCAACCCATACATTTTAAAGGGTATTTGTATGTGATATTTTAAAACAGTGTATCTGTAAAATTTATATAAATGAACTGTACATATAATTGTTCCAACATTCCAAATGTTGCTACCACCAAGTATCAATAATGTCAACATTTTCCATACTTTTTCCCCTTGCTCCTCCTTTTTTTGTATAGTATTTTAAAGAATATCCTAGACATGTGAAATCCAGTAATTATATTTTGTAAGGTAGCTCTTTATGTATGCATATATATATACATATATATGTATATATATATATATATATATATATGAGTATCTATGTGAGACACCATATCCACACAGTTTTTTAATGATTGGGAGAATCTCTTAGGCGTGATGAAGATATTTGCAAATATATAGATTAAAAACATTTGCTTGTTTGCCATCAACATGGTATTAACAACTAAAGAAAAATATTATAGTTCCCAGATATGTAGTCAGATCTATGTATTTGACCTATATTATATCTACTGCAGAGAATACATTGAGCTTCCCAGAATGGGTTGGTACCATCAACTTTTTAATATACACGAATTCTTCAAAAGAGTACACAACTCAATATATTTTATTAGTAACTATTTTAATCCAGTTTTCCATTTTATTCTTAAATTATAAAACTACAATTTTCTACGTTCTCAAATTCTTCATGATCTATTTAATGAATTGTAAAACCTATCACACAATCTTATTTCTATTTTTTCATTTCATCTTGCCTCTCAGTTATAGCATAATACATATGAATATTATATTGACACATAAAGATTCATGGCTGCTGTGTTTTCTTTGTCAGAAGTTTTGTCAATATGAGTATTCTTTTATCACATTTTATGCTTCTACCCTAAAATATATGCTTCTTTTCATTGGTATTACCACCTATGCATTATTCAATTTGTATTTGCTTGGGAAATATCTACTAATTTTTTACATAAAAATTAATAAGTATGATATTGCTATTATATTACATAATTGTAACTAATACATATAATTTAAGTGCATATATATCACAATTATATCTACATTACACTGTTTTCATATTAAAAGTATGGTAATGTGTAATATTCTTGACACAGACATGAGTATGTCTTTTTTAATTCTGTATGGTAGTTTTCGGTTGCTTCATTTTCTTCTCTTTGGTGATTTTGGCCTTCCTTTTTTCATTAACATTTCTAGGTGGTCTTTGATTTCTTTCCATTTTCAATTGGTTAATTTATATTTCTTATTCTTTAAATTTTATATTGTTCTTTTTTAATGGAATATAATTTTATCTTCTCTATGATAAAAAAGAAATATTTTGAGACTTTCATGACCTATCAAATACTATTTATTTTCCAATATGTCTTTTAAAAGCTGAATATTAGAGCCAAGAAAGCAACAATATATTTTTGTTCATTCACCAAACTATGCTTATATATTCCCTTTTCCATCCTTGCTCCTTCAAAATTTGTAGTATTATAAGATTATTTTGTATCAATTTATTAGTAAGAACTACTTCTGTTATATTCACATTTGAAAGCATATTTCAACAGCTAGTCAAACAATTAAACTGTATTATTTCAGGATAATTAGCTTGTTACCCCATGTTTCTATTCAGTAGTCTAAAAATTCATTTTTAATGTCTCACTGCTTTTAGTTTTTCTTCTTCTTTTATAGTTGCTGATCACATTGCAATGTTCATAAGTTTAACACACTTGTTGGTTATGTCCAGGAAGGAGGTTTACATATATCTGTGGTATCAAGTGCTTCAAGGGTAATAGAAAGGTCCTGTGTATAGAACTCATGACCTCATAATTGCAAGTTAGGTGCTCTACCATTGATACATATCACTGTCTTGAGGTTTTAAACTTGTTTATTTTTTCAGTCTGGAAGTGCTTGGGGCTTATTAATGGTTGTTTCCTCACTTGGGGGCCTGTGCATTTACAAGAGTTGAAGTGGGGTTGTTCATGTGCAAGACAAGTGCCTTAACCTCTCTACTGTCTTTCCAGCTTCTAGGTTTTAAGTTTTAATTTAAGTGTGAGTATTCTTTTCATTTAAATCTATTTTACTTTTCTCTCAAATTGTACTATTTACTTTTAAGTAATGAACATTTTTTTTATTTTCCACCATTTCAATAACAGTAAGAAATAAATGACATTTTTAAATGATAATTTCTTGGATGGATGGGGAGAGAATGCATAGGGTAGGGAACTTTCTTTGCACATAGCTGACACAGGTTCAATCCCGGACACCCCACCCCATATAGTTACTCAAGCATCTCGCTTTTTTATTTGCCCCTTGGGGCTAATTCCAGATCTGTGCTTTAGGGATTGTTCCCAGTGGTGCTTAGGTTTACATGGTGTCTGGGATCAAACCCGACCCTCTTGAATGCAAAAAGTATGCACAACCTGTTGAGATCTTTCCAGTTTTTTTGACATTTTCTTTTTTTTTTTTGCTATTTTTAAATCACATGCTCCTTACTGATTAGTCACTGAAATAATATTTTTTCATGATTTTCTGTTTTTCATTTTTCTTACACCTTCTTTCAAAACAATTGTGTAGATTAATGTGTTTATTTCTCCTTCCTAATTCCCAGTGATCATTCTATAATCACACAGAGTGACCATGACCATTCTATTGAAGTGTAGCCTTCTACTTCCTTTTCTCAGAAAGCAAGGCAAATAATGTAACTACCCAAAATTATCAACTTCAAGATTTGTGAAATATTCTTCCCACTATTTCCAGGGATGACAGCCAGATATGATTTTTAGGAGGGAGTGCTTTCACTTACTCCTCCCTCTTCTTTTGTAGAAATTGAAATAGATCAGAATCAACAACTGCTATATGTGTTTCTTTAAGGTATTTAGTAGTTAGAGTAAGAAATAATGTTTGCTTTAGGGTATTATGCTTAGAATATAACTATAACAGAACTAATCAAAACCACTTTCTCCTTGGATGACTGAAGAGGTTTTATAGAGCTGTAAGTCTTCAGATCACTTGATCACTTGACATTCCATTATTCGTCGACTTGCTAGAGCAGGCACCAGTAACATCTCCATTTGACCCTATCACATGCGAGTGTAGCCCAATGGCATCTGGTTGCTTCAGGAATACGAAGAGCCTCAAACCGTTCATTCAGGGTCTTAACAAAGAAGTCTGACCATCTTGTAGGTGGGCGATCTTTAGACATCCCGTGGGATCCAGTTGGTAAGGACTCTAGTCCAGCGGTCTCTCCAAATCACATTACATGTCCAGCCCATCTGATTTTCGATGCTTGGCAAATGAGACAGCGTCCCTGACTCTGGAACAGTGATGGAGGTCGGAACTCTGGATTCCTTCTCTGACTTGAGTGAGGCGTGATATTCCAAGCATAGCTCTTTCGCTTCCTCTTTGGGAGACCGGAATAGCATTCTCATCCTGCTTTCATAGGGCCCAGGTCTCTGAGGCATATGGTAATGCAGGGAGAATGGTGGAGTTGAAGAGGTGTGCCCGGAGCTGGAGGTTCTTTGTCTTTGTAGCTATTTCTTTGATGCTCTTGAAGGCATTCCATGCTGCTCTCTTCCTTTTGCTCAGCTCAGTTTTCAGGTTGTTCATCATGTTGACTTCTTGACCTAGTTACACATAACTGCTGCATTCAGAGATGTTTGTTCCATTGAGAGTGAATGGGTCCTCTGGAACTAGTTCATTTCTCATGAACATAGTTTTGTTGAGATTCAACTGTAGACCTATCTTTCCACATTCTCGGTCAAAGTCGGCCAGCATTTGTGCCCCTTGGTTAATGTTGAACTATATATAAATATTGAACTTTCTCAGTAAGGAGTTCAAGATATCCCGAGCATAAGAAAACATGTATGAGAATGTAAAATAACATCAGGAAGTCATAGGAGGGTGTAGTTGGTGTAGTTTATTATTCTGAATTGTTCATGAGACTTCCCTATTTGTGGGACAGTGAGCTGGAATGGGGAAAGAAAGTATAACAAGAAGATTTGCAATAGAGCAGTTAAAATAAGGAAAGGTTGGAGAATTAAGTCAAAAGTAGCAATAGGAATGGAGGATAAATGCATGTTTACAAGACTAAGATGGAGCATTAAGGATGAGGAAGGAAGAATGCATAGTTCAAAAGAATTATTTGATCTGCCAATCATGTACAGCTATAGTTGTGATGCACTGTTCAAACTAATTGAGATGTAGCAGGACATTTGTGTTTTATAATTTTCAAATCAACCTATTTCTGGCCTGAGATAATAATTCATGTTGAGTATTGATCAAATAACTACTTATTTTAATACACTCTTTTTGAGTAAATGCTAATATCTTTCTTGTGCCAAATTGTTGAATTTCCAGTTATAGAAAGATTTAGGAATAAATTGGATTTGTCATAAATATTAAGAAATTAGTTAATTGTATTTATTTCTAAGAAAACATTTTCACTAGATTTATCTGTTTTCATGCTCAAGAGGAATCATGGAACTATCTAAAATCTTATGGAAATTTATAAGTTAAAATGGACCTTGTTTTGTGCCTCTGTTATATGTGTATTGTGTCTTAGTTCCAATGAATGATTTTAATATTTTTCATATTATATATATGTATATATATGTGGTCATAGATAAACATACTTAAATTATTTCTGTAAAATTTCAAGGAAACTATTAGTCTATTCAGAGAGTCAAATTGTGTTATCCAAGTGAAAATATTATTTATCATCTAAAGGATTTTCGACTCATTACCCACAATTCAGTTTTATTTGTTTCTCTTGTTTGAGTTACTTTCCCAGTATCATTTATCTTTTATTGAATGAAAAAAAATTAGGCGATATTACTGAAAAGTTTTCCACTAATGGGAAAGTAAATAGTAAAACAAAATTCTTAATATATGTTGGAATTGCTTGAAAGATTTAAGTACCAATTTTATAAACTATGATACATTTATAGATTCCTGAAATGTAGATAAATCTCTATTTGCTCTACTCAAATAATTTTTAGAGAGGTACCAGAAAAATATATAACTGAGTTTAATAACTTGGTTATGTGCACTGCAAGAAATGATATTCTTCCCATCTTCTCACTGTGGAGTAAAGATATTTAGAACATGCTTAAGACTGAATTGAAGTATTCATTTTCAGAAATTAATGCTGAAATGTTTAGTGACACACATGTGTTTTAAAATATAATTTGTTATGATCATATAGCATTTGTTTTCAAATATTTTAAAATTCTAGTAAAGATTCTAACACGATTATAATCAGCTACCATCAAACTGCTGTGGCTGGTTTTCGTTTTCCACTTTGCATTGAGAGGCAGCCGTTAAAGTATTGAAGATCAATCTTTACTGGAAAATGACAGAGATTTTCTTGTATTTAGATCACTTTTATTCCTCCTCCACTTTCAAAACATGCTTTCTTTTGATAAACCTACTTTAGATCCTGTATTTTAACATATAGCTGTGTGCATTTACGCATGAAAATATACATAGTGTATATATTTTGCTTTGCAGTAATTATTTTCATTTATGAAATTCTAAATTCAATGTTAAATATTGAATATTTTGGTTAAGTGACAGCTTGTGCTAGCTTTAGGATATTCCTGCTTGATAATTATTCATGAGAAGAACAGCTGAAAACAAACTAGTTATACACCTTGGCAAAATTACTGTGATTGTAATCCTGTGAAATTTCCCCCATGGCCATGTGACTTTATTATAAGTACTCTAACAGTGCAGATGTCCAGAATGTTGTTGTTGTCACAAATTTTATTTCTATATTCAAAGTTTCTGAATTACTCTTTACTGCTCCAGAGAAAACAAGAGGTAGGAGATGAGACATGCAATATGCATGATAGAACATATGCAGCTCTTTTCAGCGCCTACGCTACCTTGATTTGGAGTGGGCATAGTGCGTACATACCGCATCCCTTTAAAGCAGCAGCAGTGGCATTTTTTTTGTGAAATCTACATACGAAGGAAACATTTTCTATTAAATGTTAAGAAAACAGAAAATAGCCCCAATTTCTCATCTGTCCAAAAAATGCAGTTGAAATCAAATGCTATTTCCCTACTCCCTTCTTCCTTTCAGTTCTTTCCCCATATGGTTCCTGGAAATGTTCCCCCATTTAAATGGATTTTAAAGCTCATTCCTTATAGTTCCTAGAGCATTCATTGCTTTTGAGAGGAAAAAAAAGAAAAAACATTTTTAGCATGTGCTATTTTTTGTTATTCTAATTAGCAAAAACAGCTGGTCCTGTGCAGCTCAGACTGTAGTCTTTTTTCAACACATTGTTCAGATTTTTTTTCCTCCTCTTCTGTCAAGCTACAGGCTACCACCTCTCCTCTTCCCACACAAATCAACCCCCAAAACACCTGCACATACAACCTTAAATATCACCTACATCTGTCATGAAAGAAAAAGGGAAACAGCTTCTCTTTCCTGCTGGCAGGTAGGGTACAGGCACCAAATCACACAGAAGGTGAACAAAATCACTCACAAGGTACTCACTAGCTCATTGATTTTACATTCACCAAGCACTTTACTCTGTTGTCTCCAAAGGGCAGCTATCTTACAGGTTTTTTGTGTGTGTTTGCTTCCTTTTTCTTTTTTCTTTTCTTTTTCTGAACTCCCTCTGGCAAATAGGAGTAGCTTCTTTAAAATTAGAGATTGAAAAATTGGATAATCAAACCTTACTCACAATTTGGTGTCTATCAAAGACATGTGACTGCCAATGATCATTGAAGCTGATCAAAGTCACACTCTGTTGCCATGGTAACGCATCCCCATTTTGTTTATATGGAGGGGCATGCACCACAGGAGAATAATGCTGAGACGAATTAAATTTGTGTTGTTCAGAAATTAACATGTGGAATGCTTAGGAGTGAGTTGAGTGGGTGCTTTCCAGTGAGATTTCTTAGTTAAACAAGAGCGGTGGTGGGGATACAATATGACCTTTGGAGGGTATTGTTACAGAAGAGTCCAGTAGGACGCTAATGTTTCAATAGTACATGTCTAAGGTGGATCCAGACATGGGGCACTCATTTTTATGTTCTTTTATCACTAACACATTTCATGAGCTTAAGTCTCTACAAGCTCTTTGGCTTTTCTTCATTTTTCCAAATTTAGAAAAGGATTACAAGATAATACATCCTTCAGGTTTTACATTTGTTTTGCCTTTAAGCTAGAAACAATTCATAATACAGCACTACTAATCAGTTAGAGAAAGTATACTATATTTAGTATGTTTAAATTTTCACTGATTTGAGACATTCCCTAGCCAAATTTTCAGACTAAGTGGAGCTCTTTGTGGTTTATAGTTTGTAAGATGGTATTTGGTCAGGAGTGTGATATACTTAAATTGTTTCCCATGTTTAAGTATATTTTTGTAATAAATCATAGTCATTTCTTTAGAGGAAGTTCAATGAAGATGGGTTATTTTTAACTTTTATAACATTCTGTCACTAACAGTCTTTGTGATCTTGCCCATTCTTCCTCTTCATGTGGTTCTTTCTACTCCATTTTCCCCCTGTCCTTCTTCAACATGCTTCTGTGTCAAACACATACACTATGATCCCTCTCCATGGGAATGATCACTCTAATTTTCTTGCCTTGAAAGGGAATTTTTTCTGAAAATATTCCATATTTTCTGAAGTAAACAGCAATAATAAATCCAAATACCATTTCTTTTGGTTACTCTTATTAATGTGACCTTCTATACTCTTTATACTTTTTACATCATAATTCAAAATATGAATTTCACAAATATTTGAAATGACTGTCTCTTTCTGGCTGTGTTGACATGTAGGATGTGATCCCAGTCTAAGACTTTATCATCATGTTAGGAGAAACAATAGTCACCAACAATTCTCTTTATATTAGTGTTTCTGCTTAGCATTTGGCACTTTTATATACTGTTGAGTCTAAACACATAATATCCTTATTATTCAAGTGAGGAAAATGAGTCTTCCAGATAGTAAGCCACTTGATTAAGGATATCCAATAGTAGAGCAATCCTAATATCTGAAGTGCTTTCCTCTAAGATTCATTTTTTTCCTTTGTCACTATGATGAAAACAGATGGACATACATATACACACACACACATAAATATCACGCAAGATGAAATGAACTGAATGTTACTTGAGTGCTAATGACAATATTGCCTCAAAAGTGAGAGATAAGGAATAGGCATCTTCTAGTCTATATGGTCTGGTAGCAATGGAGTTGGGCCTCAGTGAGCACAGCACATCTGGTGGCGATGAGGCATAGGAGAATGGGTAAATCACTTGATCTCTGTCACATATGTACATCTCAGGACCAATATTTTTGAAGTCTTTGTGTTTTTGTTTGTTTCTGCCTTTCCCATTGGCTTCCACATGAATAAAGTTCATTCACATCCCAGCGGGTGTTGCATCTTTAAAATAATGAAATGCTTATAAACCCAGGAATATAGTGGGGGAATTTATTCCCTTTTAATTGTTTTTTTATAATTTATTACATTTCATATGGTCTTTTGGGATGGACAATTTTCATTGTCAAATTAGAGTAAATTATTGAACAACTAATACAACTAGCCTCTTTTATATCATAATTTAGGACACATTAATGGAATTCAGACAGAATTAATAGAGCACCACTTTCTTATTTTGTCATATGTTCTCCTACCAAGTTTTAATTATCTTCTATTATTCCCAGCCTTATACTGATTGCTGGAGGTGTTTGTAAAAACAAAGAAAGAGGAGTCTGAAAGTAAAAAACCTGCCAAATTGTTATAAAGGAGATAGGGAGCCAAAGAAAAATATCTCTTTTTCCTGCTACTGAGTTGTATAACACTCACAAGACAATGATCCTTGATGTGCCTAGAAATGAATTATTATATTGCTTATATCACCAGATTTATTAGTGAAATATAGAGAACTGGCTTCATGTCATTTTTTAACTGATTTGGTATTTAATTATTACAGTTGCTTTATGAAGGTCATTTTTAATAATAAAATTCACCTTGCTGTGGACCTACAGATAGTTAGTTATAGTAGTTTAGATATCTGCCTTGTACATGACCTAATCCAGTTCAATCCTGCCATTGTGTATGTGTCTCTGATTAAGGATTAATCTCTCACTGCCCTAAGAGATTTTGTCTGTGTTATTCCTTTAGAGAAGCAAAGGGCCCACCATGCCTGCCTTCTCCCTCAACAGCAAATTTAGTTTTGCCTTGAAAGCTTTGTGTTTTCGGGATTTCTTGTCATCAGGTGGGAACTTCTGAGTAGAACACCTCTGCATTGACCCTTTCTCCCACAGGAAGATACTTTTAGCCCAGGAAATATATTCATAATTCTTTTTTCTTGAAGTATTTCCATGGATGCATCTTCTGACCTACTCCCACCTGAGAATCAAAAGCAGAGCTATTAAATTTATATAATGGAATAATTCCTTAACCCACAGTATTACATAATATCGTTTGTTGGTCATATGTATTTAAGCTGATTAAGCCATTTATTTGGTTAAGAGAGAAAATATCTGGCTATTGCCTTCTAGGAAGTGAATTTATCAGCTGGCAAACAATCCTGGCAAACAAATATCATGGGCAGGTTAACTGACTAGTAAAAAAGGTTTTCACACCACAATTCAAAGCACCATCTGAACATTTTTTGGTTGTCTAAAGAAGCAAGGGTAACTGTTTCCTGCTGCTTCAGTTTGCTTTTGGTACAATTGGACAATTTAGGAAACAGTTGCCTTGAAATTTAGAAGAGGGCATTGCCAGGGTGATCCCTGGCCAGTATTTCACTCATGGCTCCCAAAGTACCCTGTTTTGAAGTTTTAGGTGAACATTAAGACTGTATGTCAAGTTGATGCATAGTAAGAAGCAGAAAAATCTAGCTCAGACACCCTAATTATTAACTGGGCCCGAAGAGGACACAACGGGCTGATGATAAAGTCATGCACATAGGACATGGCTTTGGAGTCATGTTTTGTTCCCAGGGAATAATCTGATTCACAAGGGCATCTGGCCTGTCTCTTTTCCTAGCAGAATAGAACTGCCACATTACAGCTTAATCAATTTTCACCCTCTTAAGTGCACATCCAGAAAGTGTTAGAACTTTAGTAATAGCTCACTTTTTAAGGAATTATTTAATAGGTTTTGTGTGGAAATGAAATTTCTTGAAATGTATTTGCATCCTCAGAATCTAATCTATATTCCTTACAATTCTGTCCAACCCTAAGTTTCTGAGTAGCTTTTCCATCTAGTGCTATTTTTATCCAGCATAGAGGAACAAATACATAAAAAGAAATCTCAATTTGTTAGAGCCCGATATTATGGCGTAATGACTGGATTTGACAATGAACGGACTTTTGAATTTTAGTGAGGGTAAATGAATGGATTGGAAGCTGCTGCTTTTAGAAATGGGCTTCTTCTGTTCCTCTATTCTAAATTTCACACTGGAAGAAAAGTTATTTTTCAGGTGTAGTCCTTTGCCTGGAGGTTGCTTTTAATTTATTTGAAATGGTGGGTTCTTTTCGTACTTTCCATGAAAGATTTCCCTTCTATTCAAATCTAGAGTAGCAAAACTGTAGCAAGTAAGGAGATTCTTTGTGACTTACAGGTTTTATATATATATATATATATATATATATATATATATATATATATATATATATATATATTGAACTATAGTAATCCATCAAGTACTTTCCCTACAAGGTAAGGGAAAAATATTGTGTAAAAGTAAGTGAAAATATCAGTGGGGATTAATGAATTTCATGAAGGCTTGAGAAAACAACAGATCACAGATGAATTCCCTCCTGTCCACCTCTTCTCTGGTGATGGGGAGCAGAATCACATTCTCTCTCTCTCTCTCTCTCTCTCTCTCTCTCTCTCTCTCTCTCTCTCCCTCAACCCTCTCCCACCCCCTGCCAGGCAGTAGTTTTCCTTTGCTGTCCTAATTGCAAATTGGTAGATGGAAGTAGTACTCCATGTATCATAAGAATAGGAAATAGGTCACATCAACAATTTTATTTATTTTTAGAAGGCAGAAACCTTTGCTTTCATGTTCACCCAGAACTGCTGTACATTTTAATAGAGTAAAAAAAAAAAGAAAAGAAAATCTAAAATAGATAAAATATTTCATTTCCAAGCTCTTAGATTTTTTGTCCTCTGCCCCTAATAATTATATTAGCCAAAAAATTTATATTTACCTTCTTTCACTTGTCTAATTTATGTAATGGGGATACTAGCTTATGGATGAGAAAACAGAAGTTGGGTAATGTTAAGAACTCAAGGATTCCATGCAACATCTATGATTGCTATATTTTTACTATATTCTCAGAATTTGCTAAATTTCTCCTGTGCTATAGTAAACAAGGCAGTGATATAATAAAATAGTGGTGAAAAGTTATGATGAGTAAACCAAATTATATATATGTATATATAGCATTTTACATGTCGATATATAATTTTAAATTATTTTTAATTAGTTAAGTACCATGGTTTGAAAATTGCTCAGATATAGTTGTTATAGGTTTTTGATGTTCAATCACCATCTGAGTGATCAGCTCTACACTGTTGTTCCTATATCCAAATCACCCCAAGCCTGCTCCTCTAGGAGGCAAACAATAATTTGTTTTATATTGTTTCCTACAATACAATAAATATAAATGTCTAAAGAAATCATCATAAATACTGCAGTTATAAATGGCTAAAGGAATTATCAAAACAACTTCAGTAATAGAAAATTTGTAAAAATTATTATATCTCACCAAGGGGTTGTTAAGTCTTTGGGAATTGAATATGTTTATTGATAGTTGAGCCTCTGTGTTACTGTTTTAGTTGGTTGGATTTATTTGACTTCTACATTAGTTTTTCATCTAATGGTATGCACCTTACTACACATTTCGGGAATTTCAGTACTGTAAAATTTGGAGATGCTCAAATAAGTGACAATTCCAGAAACTTCGGGATCTATAAAACTGTGAATCTCTGTAGAGATTCTTTGAAGATGTGGAATAGGAACATTGGTGTGGTAGAGCGGTGGAGTATGGCTGCAGCTGCTAAACTCAGCAGGATAGGAACTTGGATTACCGACTCCTAAGGGTGGTCCAGAATTCTCAACCAGATAACCAGTGTGTCCCCTGAATTTCAGGTGCTTGGCTTACGTATCATTGGAGATTTTCTCTGTGAATCTGAAGAACAGGGCTG
The DNA here is from genome assembly GCA_021461705.1 of Cryptotis parvus. Lineage (NCBI taxonomy): Eukaryota > Metazoa > Chordata > Mammalia > Eulipotyphla > Soricidae > Cryptotis > Cryptotis parvus. The sequence goes on along the minus strand of JAJIBD010002465.1, from coordinate 120,790 downwards.
GTGGGTGAGTCAATATGGCAGTGACTATGGGAAGTAGGCCATATACATGCATACATACATATATTTGTATGTGTGTATACATATATGCATATATGCATATATGTATATATGCATATATGTATACACACATAAATATGTTTAAAAAGAATCTTTGAAAGGGAAAATAGTCCGGACAGATTATTGTAAGTTGGATATTACTAGTTTGCTATATGGATTACTATTGACCATTTGTCTTTTTTTTGCCTTCCTGATAAATAGTATATAGAGTGAAACTACTACTATCTAATATATTATGTTTATAGCTATTACAATGAACTTTTGCTGATTTTTTATTCTGATTCCTCAGGATTAAAGATGGTCACGATAATAATATTTTTAATGGAAAGGAATTTGGGATTTGCATTCCATCTTAAAGTTAGACTTCAACCATCTGTGAACTCTTGAGAGCATATATTGGGAAAAAACAATCTAAGGCATTTAAACATTTATTAATTATTTCATTCAACACACATTTGTTAGATACCTAGAATATGCAAGTCACACAGTTACTCACTATCAAGGACTATGATTGATAATTAAGTATCCACTTTATATGATAATAGTAATCAACATAAGTACCGGACCTCATTCCCAATGAATGGAGATGTTACTGGCACCCGCTCTATCAAATCAATGAACAATGGGAAGACAAATGACAAGTAATCAACATTTTTGATGGGTTTGAGCACTTAGTATATGCCTGGAATTGTGTTAACACTGAGTAAAAAAGTTATTATTTCTTACAGTGTGACTTAAAAATAGGCATAATTATCGTACACTGTACTGTTGAACAAAGCTATGAAAATTGATTTTTGTGTATCTTTATACAATCAGTTGATAAACAATCTTACTATCAAACTTTACTTTTAGTCAACTAAAAAGTTCCCTTTTAGCAAGGTTAAACTATTTCTTCCAAGAAATTGTTCTAGTAGGATGGGAGGAAATACATAATGTATATTTATAAATCACATAACAAATTTATAAATATCACATTAAAGGGTATGGGAGTTAGGAGTGCCTATCTCTGCCTATCTCTGTGCAATAATTAGGTAAAACTTTCACGAATATGGTGAAATTTGAATTAGGATTTCAAGAATTAATAGGAATTTACTATGTGGAGATGGAGGATAAAATAATTGTGAGGAAAATTTGAAAGGAATAAGAAGAGTAAGGAGACATTTGGCGATAGAAAATCATATAGTTTAGAGGTATCCATGTTTGAAGATTAATGAATTAGAAGGTTATAGATGTATATTGATTAGTCCTGGTAAAAAGACTATATTTCATACAGCCCAATGAGAGAGTTTAGTAAGTAATGATGAACAATTGGAGGTGTTTGAGTAGGAGGCAGAGACAGAAAGGGAGTTCAGGTAGATGTATCCAGCTGGGGTATCTATACTGACCTGAAAGGTTTTGGAGATAGTAATGCTGGAAGGTTTGCAATAATCTGAAATATGATGATGAAGGCAAAGTGGGAGTTGATAGAGAGAGAAAAATTTTGGTCTTTCCTTAACAAAACTAACTGCCCATATCAAAAAGATGAGAATATTTATTATTACATCCTTTTGTTCATCAACTGACCAGTTGCTCAATTAAAGGACATTTATTTGTCTCTTCCCCAGACCTCTCTTTTAATTTTATTAAGTCAGGGTCTCTAGGGACCCTATTGAGCCCTGCCTCTAATTTGGAATGTGTTTTCATGGCTCCTGTCGAGACTGTTCAGCATTTGGAAGTTCATTTTCTATTCCGTTTATTTCGATTAAATGCATTGCTATTAGGCTTCTTACAAGTCATATGCCCTGAATACCAAGTCAGAAAATAATAGGAGTCCTGAAAATGCTGAATTGCTGGTCAGTGTTGTTCAGCGAGAAGCATAAAAGGATAGCGGTACACGTTGTAAGCAATTTTGCAGAAGAGGTTTATCCAATTGTGTCTTCTCTCTGAAATAGAGCAGATTTATTTTTAAAACAAGAAATGATGTGCCTGGTTCATTCTGTTCACATTTCCCCATCCCGGTGCCCCTCAAGGTAGGTCTGTGCGCATGGAGAGGTTAATATTAATATTGCCTTTTTACAGCTAAATTATCTGACTCTAGAACCATTCACAGATTCTATTAAAGACCCCTATGGAGGATTGCTTCTTCAAATAGGCATTTTAATTCACCCGGTACAATAAGGTGTTACCTTCCTTTCATTAATAAAATGGGAACTCATAAAGAAAACCAGATTATCTTGAATTTATGATCAAGTAATTTTGTTTCTCTTAGCCCGTATAATAATTGTGAGACATCATTTTCCCCCTTTTTCTCTTTCCCCTTCAAACACTTCGACATTCTTAATTTCTCATGTTTATTTATCTTTTTTATTTTAATTTGACAGGGAAAGCTATCTAGGACCCCAGGAGGCAAACGCTGTGACTTAAGAATTGGTCCTTTCCATCTTCAATTTAATAAAATAATAAGCCAGTAATTGATTTATATTTATATTTACATATGCCTTACGAATTCTGGGATTTTTGTCACCTTTAATGCAATTCCATAAGTAGTCACTAAATTACTCCCAATCAGCTATTTTTCTCTTACATACAAGTGTCTGAAGTATTTTATTATAGGTTAAGGAATATATTATCTCTTCTAGTTTCTTATGTCATATTTTCTCACCCTGAATTTTAGTTTCATTTTATATGGTTAACGAAGTGCCTTGGGGTGGGGGTCTCATATAAACAGATAATTTGCTTCAAACAATAGCTTTGAGTCTTGTGTACTCTATGCATAATGACACTTTTGAGGAAGATGGGGTTTTAGTGTTGCTAATAATTTTGTACACAATTCAGGATCAGATACGAAAAGAGTAGTACTTGATCATTTCATTTGGCTTTCACAAGCCTTTTCAATCAAAATGTCATCTACGAGGGTCTTTTTTCCTTTCATATACTTGTTGCTTTACTTGTGTGTGTTTTTTTAATTTTTTATTTTTTTTTTTTTTGTTTTTAATTTTTTTATTTTTACAATTACAAAGATATACAATTAAAAAGTTCATATTTGGGTTTTGTTATACAGTGTTCCAGCACCCATCCCGCCACCAGTGCCCATCTCCCACCACCAACGTCCCCGGTTCCCTCCCCGCCTCCCAGCCCTCCTCCATGGCAGGTTCTTTATTTCTTTCCATTTCTCTCTCTTTCTCTTTTCCTTTCCCTCCAGACTATGGATTACAGAATGCACGATCCTCTTACTACCTATCTTGCATGAGGTACCAGTGTGGGTTTTTTTTTTGCTTGTTTGCTTTTGTTATTTTGAGGGGTGCAGGTTTGGATTGCATCCAGAGGAGATCAGGGCTTACTCGGGTCTGTGAATTTGTTGGGTACTGTATGAAATGGCGGGATCATGCAAGGTGTAGCTGAATGCAAGGCAAGTGTCTTAGCCCCTTTACAAACTCTTCAGCTCTATTAATGCTTATTAATGAGCGTATAACAAGAGGATAATAAATAACTATAATAAGGAAGATGAAGAAAGAACCATGACATTAAGACACGATATCAGAAATGACAGTTGACATTAGGAGAAAATATAAAATATGTATAGCTATGTATAGGTGATAAACATAACACCTGTTGCATCTATATATTATATGTTTTTCTTAGTTCCACAAGTCAGATATTAATGTTCCCATTTTATATTGAGCAAATTCAAGTTAGTATTGTAAATTACCAAAGCCTAGCATCTCAAACTGGATTTTGGGACAATCTGGGGGTGGCTTAACTGAATGTGGGAGTCATGAAAAATTTGCCTTAAAATACATTTATGAGTCACAGACATGGGGCGGAGCTGCTACTGGCTCTCCCTGTGCCCAGCCGCTCATGAGGCACCCAGGAGGGGATGGTGGGTTCTAGCCCTGGCCCGCCACCCCAACAGAGCCTCACAACAAGCTAGACGACCCCTCACTCCATGAGGGGCCTCCATTTTTCACATCCGGACTTCTGTCTCGTAAGAACTCCACCCAGCAGACCAGCCTATCACAGCCTGGCTTGTGTGGCAGCAAGCGGCCACATGATTCATCAATAAATGCTGGATTTAGAGATGACTACAAGAGTATGCTACCTGCACGGCAGAGCCTGGCAAGCTACCCGTGTTGTATTTGATATGCCAAATACCAGTAACAGTTATAGACCTCATTCTCATGATCTGATGGAATGGTTTGAGGCTCTTTATGTTCCTGGAGCAAGCAGGTGCCCTTGATTCTACTTGCACGAGACAGGTCATATGGAGATGTTACTGTTGCCTGCTCGAGCAAATCGGTGATGAACGGGAAGACAGTGATACAGTGATACATTTATGAGGGCTGGGGAGATAATACAATGGGTAGGGTATTTGATTTGCATATGACTGACCTAAGTCTGACCCACAGCACTGCCGACAGTAATGCCTGAGTTCAGAGCCCCTGAGCACAACCAGATGTGGTGGTTACACCTGAGCACCACCAGATGTGGCCCAAAGCCCCCTCAAAAAATAATATTATGCTTTTATATTAGTGAACATTTAATTTGTATGTCTGATTTATATATCTGGGGTTGCATAAAAATTTCTTGATTGAGATATGTTATAAGTAGAAAAAAATGCTAGTCAGTGTCAATACTGTTATTTTCCCAGACCTGAGAATGCTATTATCTTTTAACATTCTACTTTCTGCTGCACTGGATGTCCGTGAACTTGCATCTTCCAAGAGAAAAGTTGTATGACTTCTACTTAAGGAAGCAGATATCACTGTGTCTTGAAAAACTCTATTGAAGTTTTCGTTGCTAGGAAATAGCCACTTAGGCTATTTGAAAAACTGAGGTATGTAAACCCCAATTTTACTGTGAGGCAAGTTGAATTATTTCAATGTAATACTGACGTCACAATTTCACAAGACTTGGCTTCTGAGTAGATTTTTTTCCTTGGGTCCTATGATATATATCATAGGATCAGGAAAAAATATATATATACATATATATATATATACATATATATGTATATATATATATATATATAGTATCATATATATAAATGCATAAATGCATATAGCATATATGCATTTAGTCATTCACTAACTCCATTAACAAATATTGAGTGACTATTTTGTCTACACAGAAAATATCATACAATTCTTGAGAATTCTATCAGATCAAGAGAACAAAACAAAACTTAAATACAAAATTCATTTCAGAATAGTGTGGGTAGCGGTTGCAATAGCACTTCACTTCTCAACCACCATCCCACACAGGTACATCAGAGTTATTTTTTTAATACTTATCCAATGATGTTGATTCCTGGTTTCAAATCTCTGTCAATGGCCACTCAATATCTTTTGGTCCTTCAGGGCATACTGTTGTATTTCTTACGGAGCTGGTCCCTACAGATCAGCCTGCCATGCTGTTCACTCCACCCAAGTTGTTACTAACTTTCCTTTCTTCCATCCTCAACTCTTGAGGCTTCCTTCAAGCTGTTTGCTGCTCTTTCTAATTTGCCTTGTGAATAGTTTCTGTTCAATTAAGAACCGATTCAATTTGTCTCCTTTTACTGCTGGTTTTTTCTTTGTTTTTAGCTGGTAACCTGATACTCCATAATAAAAATGAAAATGTAAGTTTGTCTTTCCACACACTTTATGATGCAATGGATTATATAAGAAGTATAATATACATGGTATTTTGATTTGTTACTGATTAGACTGCAAATATTCCTAGAATATGACTCTTTTACAAAATATTGCATGTATTTTGCATAAATCTTTCTGTCCTGGATCTCATATTTCTAGCATATATGTGGCTATCTCTGAATGTTAGTTGAAAAGAGCAGAACATAAGGAGAATAGTTAAATGATATTGTAAGGCACTAATATTTTAGGAGTAGCTGTGGGAGAGGTGTTGTTTGTAAGGAGGGTTTGAAGATAACATAGGAAATTGGTAGTCAGCTACAAGCAAGATTCAGGGAGGTCGTGAGAAGAGTATGGAGATGTGGTCTGGTTGGAAAATGCAAATAAGCTAGTATCTGGAGTTCCAGTGTGCTGACAAATGGAGAGGTGACAGCACAGTGAGATTCAGAGTATGGGGTGTTTTATGTTGTGAATGGTTAGAAGTGTGGAAATAACATTCTCTCCTGAATATAGAGGGAGCTCTGGAGGTGTTACAATGATTCAGGTAGATGTGATTATATCAGGGAACAGACACAGGGAAGTTGGAAATGCTGCTATGGTTGCAGGTAGGAAGACAAAGACGCATCTGAGATGGGTTCACCCTTGCTAATGTGTTCCTAGGACTACAGGGCCTGAGACATGTCCAGTTTACCTTGATTTTGAAGTCTTATTACAACTTATTATGTTTGTGTGGATTATCTATACTATATCTTTGTCTCCTTGAGCACTCCTTGTTCTCTGAGCTCCAGCTACCCACGTCATCCTTTCTGTTCTGTGAACTACCAAGAAAATCCCCTGAATGGGCCATGGTCACTATGCTCCCATCCACTCCTATTTATGAAATCTTTCCTCATGGACTCTATATCTAATAAATAGCATAGTCTGATGTATTAAAATTGGAACTAAACACACATTAATTTTATTAATTTTAATTCTTTTGGTTTTGGGACACACCCAGCAATGCTCAGGTATTATTCCTAGCTCTCCTTCAGGGATCACTGCTGATGGGGCACAGGGAACTACCTATATGGAGTGCCAGAACTGAACCTGTTCTGCTGCAAGCAAAACAAGTGTCGTGCCAACTGTACTATCTCTCTATCCCTCCTATATTACTATTACTTACTTTCTTATTTGTATTTGATTTTTTTAATCAAACCACTGTAAATTACAAAGTTTTATCTGATTGAGTTTCAGTTGCCCAATCTTACAGTAACAGCCCCTTCACCAGTGTTCATTTTCTTCCACCAATGTATCTAATTTCCATACCACCCCGCCTTCTTCCACAACGGGCACTTTCTTTTTCCTCCCCCTGCTCCTTCTAGGCACTGCTACTGAGAGGCTATCACTCATGTCACTTTATCACCTTTCAGATCTAGTCATAGTCCTGAGTGACCCCCTACTTTACTTTGTTGTTTTTCACTGCTCCCTTCTTTCTGTTCAGAATGGTAACTCCACTGTGTTTTGTTTTCTGTTATATCTCAACACCTAGAACTTGCTTGGCATAGATAGTGCTTAATACATTTGTGTCTAACCATTTAATAAGTGAAACTTGTAATATTTCTCTTGGTTCCTATACTAAATTTTTCCACCAATGTTACAACATATGGATAGCCTCTAGTTATTTTTCAAACATTTCCATCCTTTGTCATAGTAAATAAAGTATTTGGATAGCATCAAGATATTTAGGAAGGGATACAAAGTTGTTTAAACTGTGATGAGAAAAGAAAGCAATTGCATTTTTTCTTTTCTTTTTTTTAAATTTAGTTACTATGAATTGAAAAATCATTCATAAATGGGTTTCAGGCATACTGTATTATAACATTAATATAGTTCACCATATTAATATAGTAGACATATATATCTACTTCCATTATCAGTGTTCCCTTCCATCCATCAACTTGTCTCTGTGATAGGCACTTTTTAAATAAATTTTGGACATTATGGTTTACAAAACTGTTACTGATAGGGTGTCTTGCATAATACTTCATTACCTTTAATACCTATATTTACATTTTCATTTTTGTTTGATTCTAGTGAGCAAAAAATAATCTTATATTTGGAAAAATCTTAAATTCTAAATTTTTATGAAAGTTTCAAATTAAATAAAATTATTCTATACTCTTATGACCATTAAATCTACCTTAGTGGTGTGGCCTGTTTGTCACAAACCAAATGGTCTCTCTCTCTCTCTCTCTCTCTCTCTCACACACACACACACACACACACACACACGCACAAACACCCTTTACCATCATCCATTGTGTCTACATTTAGAGTTTGCCCTTAGCAGAGCTTGCTGGCAGCTTTGCTTGCAGACTTCTTCACCTTCCTGTTCCACACTTGACTTGGCCTGATTCAGCAGGACAGTTAGCAGGACTATGGCCCGTACTATGATAATAAGAACACCAAATGTGAACCGTCTGCCTTCACCAGCATGATAAAATAGTAAGTAAGTGATGTTTGTGAAAGTTTGGCGTGTTGGAGGCCTCCTTGCTTAACCGCAGCTGAGCAGCACCATCTGCTTGGGAACAGCCAATTTGTTGTTTGTTTTACACTGAGTTTATTAAAGTTACCCAAGGGAGAGTAGGAGGGACCATATTTGGAAACTTGTTTCCTTGAAAAACCTACATGATTTAGTGGAAAGAAAACCAGAGAAGGTCTCCTAGATACCGGTCCTAATCCCAGTCATAGTCCTGCTCTATGACCATGTAAACTACTGAGCCCTCCCAGTTCTAGAGTATTCAAATGTCAAAAGCAAATAATACTTTTCCTAAATGCTTCAAAGCTATTGTGAGAACTCTATTGAATCATGCCATGACAAACTGTAACCATGTAACTCAGTATTTTTTTTAAGTATTCTTGACATTGGCTTTAAGTTGCTTAAGACTTTCACTTTACAATTTGCATAGTAAAGATTAGATTTTTAATCACAGACCAGGTTATTGGGGTAGTTGCCTAGGTAATTCTGTAAATGTGAATCATTGCAAAGCTAGAAACATTGGTCCAAGCTTTTTATTTGGAAACATCAAAAGCCAAATCTCTTATCCATTAGAAAAAAAAGCCTCATGAGTAAGATGCATGTTGCTATTTAAACCAGACGACTCATTGCATAATATATTCCTAAAATGAACTCATTGGCATCAAGACTTGTCTAAAAGTTTTGAAGATAGTTATCCATAAATGAATAAAGTTTTATTAAAAGGTTACCCTGCCTTCTTTGGAACTGTTTACACTTATTTCTGTTTTCCTCTAAGGTTTAGAATAAATAATAAAAATCATTAGTTATATTGATAAAAACTCCAGAAATAAATGGAACAGATTCTTTAAAAAAATTGACATATGCCAAAAGTGATTTAATTTGATAACTGAAAAAAACTAGGTTAATTTCAATGGCAAGGTATCATAAGTCAGTTGATAAACACCAAAGAGAAAGCTTAGCTGCAATAAGCATTGTACTGCTAATTAGTGTTTTCTTAATTTTGATAACCTGGCTGTTGAGGAGTTGTTGGCTCTTATTTCTATTTTTTCTGTGTGCTTCATGAATGATCTTATTTCTTTTTGTCTTTTTCTCAATGATTATTTCCCCTTTCTCTTATTTATTACTCACTGAGGAGAAAGCTTTTGAAATAGTATCTTGAATTGCTCATTTTTCAGAAACACACATATTTTTAATTTGTTATTTTCTGTCTCAGGTGAAAATTCAAGACTGTTAGAAACATAATTTTTGGCAAGTTTACTATTTTAGTACCATAGATTGAAAATAAGATTTTTCCTAGGATTTTTGAGCATATGGAAATCGACATCCCCTCAATTAGGAGACACTAAAATAGATATTAAAGCCAGATATATTCTCACTTTTTGCATCTAGTTTCATTACCTTGTATAAAGTGACTATAGAGGATTTTTTTTCTCATTTTAAACTTAAATAAACTCGTTAAAGAAAATATGTAAATTTGAAAATATGTAAATAAAATAAGAGTAATTCCACAACCCATTTATAACTATGTTGATGTTTTTACACATTCTCTATGCTTTTTTCAGAGCTTCTCAAATCTATATATTTAAAATATTAGGCCTTAATTTGTTTATATTCACACATTTTGTTTCTTTTCTTCTGCCATTATTTTTATAAGCGTTTTATAAAGAATACATTGAATGAAAGTCATTAAATATTCAACAGTATATTAAAAGGCTGTATATTATTCTCTATATGGACACATAATTAATTTTACAGCTATATTATCATTAGGTAGGAAATTTTCTCTTTAATAATATTAAAACCCTTAAATGAATATTCCCATAGACAAGTTGTTTTTAGTTTTGTTTTCTAGGGACATTCAAACAATTTTTCTGCTTCTCATCAATTTGTATTATTTTTTGTGTCTCAAAAAATATTAACCTTCATCGAGGCAAGCTTTGTATTTTTTAGTTAAATGTTAGACATATTACTTTCATTTAGTTAGAGGTATTCATTAGAATATATTTCAAAAACAATTAGCTATTTTTTCAATCAATCAATCAATATTTATGGGGTTTCTCCTCTGGTATAGAGAAGCCACGCAAGATAGATCTGTTCTCTTTCCTTACCAGACTCGGCGTAAGTTTAGAGACTGTTTTACATTTCATATCTTAGTGGGCTGTGTGGAGTAGGGAGAGAAACAAATGATGCCGTTAAAGGAAACTTTAAGATGCTGTGGGTCAAAATCATGGTTTGTAGGGGGCCCGAGGATTAAATACAGTGGGCAGGGAGTTTGCCTTGCACACAGTCAAACCCAGTTCAATCCCTGTCATCTCATATGGTTCCCAAGCCCTTCCAGGATTAATTCCAGAGTGCAGAGCCAGGAGTAAGTACTGTGAATCTCCAGGTGTGACCCAAAAAGCCAAAATTCCATGGTTATTATATGCATAGCATGTACTCTAACCCCTTGAGATATTTATAGTTCTTTGTTAACTAACCTCTGCAGTCTCATTAGCAACTTTTTTTTAAATAAATATTTCAGGGCCTGAGAGATAGTATAGTAGGTTGGGCACTTGCCTTGCATGTGTCTGACCTGGGTTTATCTTAAATTAAAATACTAAAGACTTATGAATGATGTCTTTGTCTTTGAGCAGTATCTTTCTGATACACCACAGTGTAGCAATAAGGTGCCACAATTGTTTGTATTTAGATTTTTTTTTTGCCTTTTGGGTCACTTCTGGTGATGCTCAGGGGTTTCTCCTGGCTCTGCACTCAGGAATTACTCCTGGCCATGCTCAGGGAACCATATTGATGCAGGGGATTGAACCCGGGTCCACTGCATGCAAGGCAAACACCCTACCTGCTGGACTATCACTCCGGCCCTCCCTTGTATTTAGACTTTTGGAGTGACAAATTGTCCCTTCAACCTGTGTAGATTTTATTTCATTGCCAACTAGTTACTTAATACCAAGCAAAAATAAAAGTTTCATTTTTTTTACTTCTTTTGAAACTTTCTGGTAGAGTAACCCATATTTCTTCACTAATATAAGTAGAATATTGTTACTTTTTTGGCTGCCCATTTTTTCCCAGGTATCCTTAGATAGTCTCTACATTCTTTGCTTCTGCACACTGTTGTATTATGACTTAGTTCGTGTTTTTGTTTTCTCTGCCGTCTAGAAATGAATCCTGTGCTGACTTTGGTATTAGTTATTGTATATACATATATATATTTTTCAGTCCATGTGTTACTTTAATGCAGTTTCTCTTATGATATAACCTTTCTGAATTCCTTTCAATCTTTGGTCAATTTATTCAAATACATATGCATTGCAACTAACTTTTTATGTGTTTGTTTTCTGATCATTTTTCTCTTCATATTTGAAGTCGGATTTTCTTTTCCTTTTTTGTTTTAATACTTTAAAATATTTTATTGTAATATAGGTGACATCATAAATAACGTTAAAATTTTTAAGTTTTTAAAATTTTATTGAGTACATTAAAGGGATTTTTCCATCTTTAGTTACATAAAATATCTTTTATACTTTGTCTTTGCTTCTTTGATACTGTTGTCGAACATAACTCCTTATTTTGCTTTTTAGAGTTTTCTTATATCTTAAGCCAACATTCAAGATGACTAATGTATCCTGTGAAATTCTTTTGACGGGACAAGAATTTCTCTTCTATCTTGATACATTTAAACATAATTTAAATTTTCTTATAGAATTAATGCACAAAAATCTCTACTGTTCAAATACCATCTTTTCCAAGGCTTTTCTTCATTCAAACACTTATCTTTGATTCAATATGCTACCTCATGGTATGGTGCCTTACTAAAATTATGACTGTTAAAGAATGTAAAACAGGGGAGATTGACAGGGATTGACAATGAGTTGTCACAGTGAAGATGGATTGACTATGATTATCTTAAAAATATTCCTATTCAGTTCTGGTTTATGGTCAGTGCCACCATATACTGGAAAGAGATGCACATGGAGGTGATAGGAATCACTCAACTTTCATTTTCTTGAACATCCCTGACTTATTCCAAGTTGTGGTCAAGTCTCTGATTATTTGGAATTTCCCCTGGACTATCTCATATTATTTCTTAATATTATCAGTTGCCATGGCATAGGATCTAACTTTTATTCCAATACATGACAAGGATATGAAGAATCAGATGCTCTAGGTATCCCCTAGTAGCATGTAGTGAATATAAAGAGAAGTGTTCTGCACATTATATATAAAATGAGTAGTGAGTATACCTATAGTATAAAGCAATTATTGAGGATCAGACTCAAGTCTATCTAAGGATCAAAGGTGGGAACCTACTTTTCATTAATGTGAGAGTATTAATTACATATGTTGTATTCATATTAGACACTTTATAGGACTTATTCATAATTAATAAAAGGAATATTGAAAGGGGCAATTGGCAGAGTTTTAAATCAAGAATTTTGGTTATAGTCAAATGATGATCTTTAAAGGATCTTTGCTGTTTTGCTTTTGAACCTGTTTATTCCCTAAATTAAAAATTCTGTTCTCCGAGGTCCCAGCTGTGTGCTGAGAAAAAGATTTCTAGAAAACACCCACAAAAAAAAAAAAAAGCCAAACCGTCTTTAGACTTAAGTTTTGGGCTTATAGAGGGAAACCATTTTTAAAGATATCTGTCATTCATGCATGCAGCTTTTTGAATTCACATGCTTGTTCTTGTTGAGAATAAAGCAGCTGTTTCTGCAACTGTAGGAGACTTTCCTACTTAGAGTGAGGTCTGTCACTGTCACTTTATGGCAGACTAAATGTAGTGTGGCTGTCAGTTTAGGAAAGAATTAAATATTGCCTGCTGTTGTGTATCTTCAGTCTAGTGCTCCTTTCCAAGCACAATAGGGGCCCCTGCTCTGAATGTCCCTCATTTTTTCCCTTGGACTCCCTGTTTGGTTTTGATTAGTAACTCCTATCTACAAATAACAGCCCAGACCTTCTTCTTCGCTCTAGTTTGCTTTACATATTCTGTAATTATAAGTGGTTGCTTCAAGGTTAGAGAACATAAAAGTGACCTAAGATGTGTACCAAAGAGCCAAAACATACCCCACTCTCAGCTTTCATGTCACGTTCTCATAGGCAGCTCTCTGAAACACAGGGGGTCAAGTTAATGTTGAAGAGCACCAAGCGCTAAAAGGAGTGAGTACTCAGGACTCAGACAGATGCCTAGGGAGTGGAGTAGATGGCACAGGACACTGAAACAAAGACCTGCATACAATATAGACAGTTGTAGGCGTGGCAGACCCTTAAAGCCTATGAGCAATAAGACTTATGGATGCAAAGTTGGCAGCAACACTTTTGCTTTGCAGTCAATAACCTTATGATTAAAATAAGGTCTTTGTTCAATAAGAGAACTGTCTGAACACTTTATCATTGAAAATGCCCTCCCATTTATTCTGAATTAGCTTGCTCACACTTTAATGGATAAAAATTTCCATTTTAGGTTTTTATATATGATTATGCATTGCAGTCAAAGCCTCTTTTTTTCGGAAAGGTTTTACAATGTGATTTTATTTGTTTGCCAGTAAAATTTACTACCGTAATACTTTTACCATCCTCATTTAATCTTCAGACTTCTCTTTTAAAAAAGTCGATTCACCATTATGTTAGCTACACACATTACTGGGGGGAGGGGGTGGTCAAGTTTTCTAGTATATATATTCTTATTGCCTTGTCTTGAATATTTCATTCTGTGGATAGTGAAAACAGTTTTTACAAATATAAATCATTTAACCATATTAAGATTTAAAAGGATTATAAATGGTTTACTTTCAGCCATTATTGTGAAAATAGAAAAAGTCCACAGAGAGGGGGTTGTAGGAACGCTACACTATCATTTAAAAAATGTGTCAATTTCTTCAAAGTAGTGTTGAGAAAAGACTTCTTACTTTGAAACAAAATTGGTGATTAAATTGTTTCTGGTATATTTCCTTTTAAGCATTCGTGTCACTTAATTCCAATTAATATGAATATATATTTATGAAACATTAATGGTTATTATCAAGCAGTGAATACTTCATAATAAGTATAAGAGAAATATTCCTTTCATAGAGATTTCATGTATCATTTCATATATTTTTTTTCTAAAGTTATTTATTTGGTTCTGTTCCACATTCCGCTGTGCTCAGAGATTACTGCTTGCTTTGTGCTCAGGGATCACTCCTGGAAAGCTTAGGGTATTGTGAAGGGGATGGGGTGAAGGGGAACAAATCCAGGCCGGGTTTGCATGGTTCGTGTGCTACCCACTTTACTATTTGACCCCCTATGTTTATTTTTATCTTGTTTTGATTTCTTCAATTTTTGCTTTTGAGGGCCAGACCTTACCTGGCTACTCCTGCCATTATGCTCAGGAATTACTCCTGACAGTGCTCAGATGACCATATGAGTGCTGTGGATTGAAACCAGGTTGGCAGCATCTAAAGCAAGCAGCATACCTGCTATACTTTTTCTCTAGCTCTAAATTTATTTAAAGTTTAATATATTTTTGTAGTTTCCAGAAATAAAGTATCTTGTCATGACCATTTAATTACTATACCTCATGTTAAAGCTGATTTAGTGGTTGATGCCCTTACTTATGTATGTAGTTGCTATCACTTACGTTATTAATTTATTTGTTTGAAGATTCATTGCAAGGAATTTCAAACCCCGAGATGTCATTGAACTCTGTGTGTCTCTCTATATATGTACATTCTCAGCATACTCAAAGAAATTCTAACTCATAATGCGAATAAGTTAAAGTTAAAATTTTAATATTTTTATTTTTTTTTAAGTTTTAATATTTTAAAATAGTTCTTGAAAAAAAGACAAGGAGTCAAATTTTGCTCTGTTTCTTGACTAATAAAGTTTCTAAGAGGTACTAAACTCTTTTTTCATGTTGTCAATACATAGCAGGTATTTTGAATTCAAATTTGTATGACTATGCTTGAAGATGTAGCTAAAATGAAAGGTACATATAAAAATAAAACTAAACTATATATACTACCATGCATTCACATATATGTATACAATCATCAGTCCAAATTCATATTCTTCTAAAAATATTTGTAAATGTTACTCCAAATACACATTTGTTAGATTCATTATTGAATCTTTACATAAAACTCATTTTCTATAAGCTGTTCAGAATCTTTAGAATTCTTCAACATGTCTTAATAATTGTGTTTGAGTAATGTTTTACATTTATAGGAGTTTTAAAAAGGCAGGTGCAGTGTGACATATCAGAAGAAGCAAATTAAACTCTTGTAAAGCACAGCTGGAATGCTAAAAATGTGTATTTGTAATTTAAATATGTGACACCATCACACTGTAAAATCAGTTCATAATTAGAAAACATCTGTTTTTTCCAATATGATGCCTAATAGTATATTTAAATAATTTAGAATGCAATAAGAAAAAAAATCATGGAACAATAAGTGATTCATGGACTTTTTTTCCTTTTGTTTGAATGCCCTGTTGGAGAGCTTAGAATATGGTTTTGGAGTAACCTATCATTTTGAAGCTACTTTTTGGATAGAGGATAATCATCAACGATGAAATACATATGCCAGACATATGTGCTATTGTGACCTCATTGTGTTAGTAAAAAAAAATTAAATAAATAAAACCAGGTTTCAGTGTTAGGAAGATTTACACACTGTTATTTTTCTCGCACCTACTTTTCTTGTTTGTTTTAATCAGAATACATTGAAACAAATATACATTGATTATTTTAACAGGAAATTTATGTGAATGTATTGCAAATACACGAGAGCTGTTGAGTTGCATGAATACTGGAAATATATTCGAACCAGGTAAAATATTGAGTTAAAATGTATCAGGATCAATTCAAGTTTAGCTAATAAAATTTGAACAAAACCACAATATCTCAAATGAAGTTAACATGGTAGATTAGCCACACATCTGTCATCAGTGTTCACATAGGAAGGTATTTATATATGTGTGATGAAAACTCAAATGAGTATTTTTATTCTAACTGAAGTGTGCACACTGAATAGTCTCTTGGTTTATTGGCAGTAAATTGTGTAACTTTTTTTTAAAGCCGCAGTTTTGAGTATTTGTTTCAGAAATGGACAAACCAAATGTGTTGCACAAGGTTCTGTTTTCAGTATTACTAGCCATTGTCTGGAAAGGTTTGCAAGTCCAAAAATCTGAAAAGGAAAAAATAAAGGCAATTTACAGCAGCTAAAAACTGAATAAAAGCAGTCAGTAATACAGGTCAAGAGCAGTTTTTAAGCTCAGTCACCAAGCTGTGGTGAGTAAATTAAATGTAGCAAGGACTGCCTGACAGAACTTTGCTGGAGGGTGAGGAGGGATGTATTGTAATGTACTGATTCACCTTTCCATTTAAAATGTAGCTTTATCACTTTAATTCTTGGGTGAGGGTAGGACTGAAAACTACTTTTTTTTTTTGCTGGGGAGAGTACACAAAGTTAATCTGCTACCATTTATATTCATCTACTTTGAATCGCCTTTTATCCACCTTTGCTGCTGCAGCCCACCACTCACCATTCATCAGTTTATGCATTGTGCGCCAGGGCAAATAATGACAGAATATCTAGCTAAAGAAGGGGGTACTTAATCAGCAATCAAGATTCAATTTGTTTTAATTTTAGCAGGTGTTTGTGAGGTACATTGATGGGAGAGATAATATGTGCTGCTTTCATTAGCTCTCTTGTTTTTTGTGCTTGAACATTTAAGAGCCAGATGTTCGGAGGTGAGCTGATCAGAATATTAAGTCTCCAGAGGTTGGTTTCCATAGTGTTTTACATTCCTTTCTTTATCTCCCTCGATTCACCCTGAGTTCTGAGGTGCAAGTGCTTGCAATGACAGACTCTTTCTCAGAGTCCTGTTTAACGGAGACATTAAAGTAGTGGCTAATTCTTGGTATAAAATACTTCTGTTTAATAATCTGTCATTAGTTCTTGGACTCTGGGTCAGTTTCATTTCTCATTCAAAAATCTTTCCCCTCATAATCTTTTTTTAGAAATTATTTCTATCACAGCTGGTATTTCATCAGGATATTTTCCTGAAGCAAAAACATGGGACTCACATAAGATACAAAGGTAATGGCCCCATAATCTTGTTAAATCAATATCCAAACTTGATCAGTGCTCTGTCATCAACTACTCAAAACATGACAGTGATGATAGCATCGTGGCGTGAACAATATGAGTAGAGCCATTGGAATTTGGTGACTTTGCTGAGCTTGAAATTATTACTTCTTAAAAGGAATTGTGAACACATGAATTCTGTATTGTGAATACAGAAATTATTACTTCTTACATGAAATTATTTTATAATGTAATAAGATTATAGTGATACAGTTTGCAATAAACCATTAATAGGACTTAGAGATGATCAAATCAGTCGTTAGGCTTTGTTTTACAATTTTAACTCAGTCGTAACTGAATTTATCTTTTATTTAATAGCTTTTCTATCTGATAAGCTGCACTTCTCTTCTTTTTGGTTGTTCCATTTATTAAAAACATTATTTCCCTTTCTGCTGAAAAGCAAACCTATCAATAAAGAGTTAATTGAGTTGGCATTGACAAGAAGATATTTTCTCCTACTATTAATTGTTCTCTGTTTACTTGATGTTCAAAGATTGTACTGTTTTACAAGCATATTTTCTTAATTGCGTCACCTTGTACTCTAAGTATGTCAGAGGGGAAACATTTGCAAGTGATTAGATATGAACCTATGTGTCATCAAATGTATGAGGTACATACCCTTATAGGATATAATTGTGATCTTTTAATATGCGGCCATTGACCCAGACTTGTTATTATCTATTATAGTTTATAATAATGTATCTCTTTATGATTAAATGATGATGCCCGGCAGAACACTATGATTAGCATTTCAGTTATTTATAGATTATGTCAGAGCAGTAATAAACATAAAATGCTGTTAATGTGTGGCTAATGAAATCTGGACATGAACAAGTTTATGAATTGATATAATTCATTTGAGTGTTCTAACTGAGCTGCTGGTTCTCGTCATAATTCAGAAGCTTAGCAGGGTTCACCGATTAGGTGGTAGACTAATTTGCTACAAAAGTCAATGGGTTTTCATCGTCTTTGGCTATCATACCCAGCATGGCTGATTGCATAAGGACTGTACAAAGTAATTCTCATAAATATATTTATTAAGCTTAATATGTTTTGTGGGGATAGAACAGAATCAACTATTATACAACACATGTAGAACAAAAAAAAATCAGTTTTCGGTAGCCAAAAGATTTGTACTGCAAAAATACAGATAGACTAGAGAATGATTTGATTATTAAGAGAGTAAAAGGGTAATTTAGGAGCAAGTGCTGATGAAGGCTGCAAAGGTGCCTTTCCCTCTCCCCTCTTGAGAGACTAATGATGTACACATTAAATTCCATTTGACCACTGATGACTAGAAGCTGTAAGTTTTATTTCTTAGCTGTAAGTTTCATTTCTCTGACTGTTAGTACAAGCTATTTTTCCATTGCTCAGTCTAAGTCTCCATAGAAATATATCAATTTGTGTTTGACTCTAATTATGTTAATATGTTTATCCAAAATGTCTGTTTAGATCAATGTGAAATCATGAATTCTCCTTAAAACAGAAGCAAATGTTGTCTCTCTGAGGTTCTTTGAGATCAGTCCTATGGTTTGACAGAGACCACTCACCATCTGTCCATGCCCATGCGATCACTGTATCACTGTCTTCCCGTTCATCATCGACTGGCTCGAGCAGGCAACAGTAACATCTCCATATTCCCTGTCTCATGCTAGTAGAGCCCAAGGGCATCTGTTTGCCCCAGGAACATAAAGAGCCTCAAACCATTCCATCAGGTCATGGGAATGAGGTCTAAAATTGTTACTGGTATTTGGCATATATATCAAATATGATACAGGTAGCTTGCCAGGCTCTACCGTGCGGGTAGCATACTCTTGTAGTCATCAATATGCCAATGCAATATAGATTCTAAACTCTCAGGCAACAGTGGATCACTTCTTGACCTGCCCATGCTTGCATACAGGGGTAGTCATAGTTATATTTGGTACATTAAAAAGAAAGTTTTAAATGATCTACTGTAAAAGTAAACAATGCATTGACTTTCTGGTTTGTATGTAAACTACCTAATTGTTAGTTTCAGTCAGTCAAATTGAAGCACCACCTTCAAAATACAAAAGCTTGCTATAAAGCTTTTGAAAGTAACTCAGCAAGATTCTATACAAGGTAGAGCTAGCACAAAACGAAGAATAATTCTAGGAGTCAGATTTTGGGTCAGAACTATCATTATTGTTATTATTATTGTTGTTATTGCACCCAGCACAGCTCAAGGCAGCAGTTTTCCAACAGTAAGAATCAGCATTTTCTGGTCATGAAGTGAGTTGCCTCTGATGTGAGCTATACCCAGGAATAATCAGTTAAAAACTGGAAGTTTAGATGATTGGTAGAATTGCAGATTGAATCAGCATTTTCCAAGTGTGCTTCATAGAATTTCAATACTTTGAAATACTCTATTTAAATATATTCAAATTAGTATGAGAAGTACTAATATTTTACCATGCCCCAGGACTTTGATAATTACCTAAAATAATATAATTATTTGATATGATAACAGAAAAAATAATTCATAGACATAATGAATGCTGGTATTATTTATTTGAAAGGAATATAACCATTAATTAGAATTTTCTGTAAAGTTGTTATTATTGGGATTGAAGCAAATTTATAGAAGCCTATGACTTTTTATAGAAAATATGATAGCTTGTGTTACTTGTCCTGCTACTGTGGCATAAAGATAAGTTTCTGTTTTCTTCTAAAAAGTGAATAGTAAAATGCCAAGTACACTGGAATCTTTTACAGTTTATTGAGCAAATTTCCCCTAGTGATATATATTTCTAGCACTATATATGTATGTAGGTATATATATGTGTGTATATATATATCCCAGCACTATATATATATACATATATATAGCTATATCTATAGCTCTATAGATATATATAGCTCTATATATCTATAGCTATATAGCTATATCTATAGAGATACAGCTATAGATATATTTCTCCTCAAAATCTTTGGAGCAGGATTCATAAGCTCTCCAGAGTGCTAGTGAAAATTAAGAGCTCCTTGGTGCCAAGAAAGGAAGAAAGAAAGAAAGGTATCAGTGAGCTCTGAGGATGAGAGGCGGTTTTGTGGATTAAATGAGGGCCAGAGAGAGGGCCCAATGTTGGCTGGGAGGACCCACTGCAGAATGAATCTCTCCTCACTCTCATGTTTTCTCCTGTTGAATGTCTTTGTACTGTTCCATTTTACATTTTTGTCATTATTTGCTCATCTTAGACAATTTATTGATTTCCAAGATGAAAATTGTATTCTTTCATAAAATTGTCTTCCAATCTTGTAATTATGTTTATCTACCTATACTTCACCACTCATGAAGAATTGAAATATGTGTATCTACCTAAAATAGTAAGTTACTCAAGAACGTGGTTTCTATACTTTCTATGTGCCCCTGTGTCTAGCAGAAATGCCTAATTATTATAATCTACATGGTGTGTGACCCTGGAGAGAAAGCAAGAAGAGTGTGGGTAGGATATTTAACCAAGCTAATATACTTGGAAATGTGTATCCCAGTCAAAGGATTTTGACACCATAAAATTACCTGAAGCTTTGAAAATATATTTGAGGGTAGGTCCACTACCAGTCAATTAATTCTAACTGGGTATCACTGTATTACTGTCTTCCCATTGTTCATCGATTTGCTCTAGTGGGCACTAGTAAAATCTCCATAAGTCCTGTCACAAGCAAGTGTAACCCAAGGGCATCTGCTTGCTCCAGGGACAGGAAGAGCCTCAAACCATTCTTCAGGTCATGGAATTGAGGTCCATAATTGTTACTAGTTTTTGGCATAACAAATAAATAAAACATGGGTAGCTTGCTAGGCTCTGCTGTGTAGGTGGTATACTCTCAGTAGAAGGCTCTCATCTCGAGCATTTACTGATGAAACTTAAAGGGCCCACAAACAAACAAACAAAAAATAGCATTTGCCTTCTATTTGAAAGTTCCCTCCCCTTTTTTTTTGGTTTACTCCATGTTCAGGGGGTAACTCCTGTCTCTTTTTTTTTGCTTCCTGGATCACCGGCAATGCTCAGGAATCACTCCTGGCTCTTCTATCAGGAATTACTCCTCATGGTGCTGGGGGACATATGGGATGTCGGGGACCGAACCTGGGTCAGCTGCATGCAAGGCAAAGCCCTACCTGCTGTACTGTACTATTGCTCTGGCCCCGGATCACTTGTTTTTGGTAATACCACGGGGCTTAGGGGACCATAAGAAGTGCTGCGAAAGAAACTGGTCAACTCCATGCAAGCCAATTAAGCAACTGACCTTTAGCCCTGGTAACTGAATTACTTTTTTAAATAACAATTTTTGGGAGATATCTAGGACTGCTGGGTGTGATCCAAACAGAAAAGAAAAAAAAACATCAAAATATAGATATATAGATATATAGATACCATGGAGTAATATACAGCTGTGGAATATATATATATATATATATACATATATATATATATATATATATATATTCCATGATATATATATATATATATCGTGGAGTACTATACAGCTATAATAAAGATGAAACCATGTTATTATTGCAACTTGGATAGAACTTGAAGGCATAATGTTAAGCAAAATGAGTAAGAGGGAGGTGGAAAGCCTGAAAAATCTCACTCATCTGGGTATCCAGAAAAATAAAACAAGGGAACAGGCAATAAGGAAAGAGGTAAAACCCTTGGCCTTTGATTACAAAACTAAAAATACCCCCTATGAGAAGCAGAGTACAGGAAGGAAGAGGCAGACCAGAGGACACACACAGAGGGGATGCTGGGGCACTGTTGAAAATGAAGGTGCAGTCACTTAGTTTATGAAAATCAACACTACGCTAATCACACTACCTAAACTACCATTTTTTATAATAAAGATTTGTGGGTTGGAGCATTTGTCTTACACACGGCTGGCCCAGGTTTGATCCCTGGCATCCCATAGGGTGCCCCAAGCACCACCAGGACTGATTCCTTAGTGGAGAGCCAGGAGTAACTCCTGAGCATCACCGGGTGTGGCCCAAAAAAAAAAAAATTAAGTACTTGCCTACCATGCAGCTGTCAGAGCAGTGACCCACGTGCAGCCCAGCACCACACACGGTTTCTGGGTACCACCAGGGTTCCTGAGCACAGAGCCAGGAATCGCTCCTGAATACTGCTGGGTATGGTCCAAAGCCCTAAATAAATACATTAAAATTCAACAAAACTGTGGCCCCCACCAAGCACTAAGCAATTGAGAGTATAGTGTCATAGCTCCACCAGAGAAGCAACCACGCCGCCATCCTGGACTAGGTGCCATTAATGTCACAATCCAAGAAAAGGGGCTAGGTTAGGGCTGAGCGTGCAAGTCTATGTTTTGTAAAAAAAAAAAAAAGAATAAAACCTATGCCTTGAGGGGTCACTCCTGAGTTCAGAGCCTGGTCTAGCTCTTAGGTTTGATCACCAGCATGGGGAAGGGGGAGAAAAAAAAATGTTCCAGGAAACAATTGCCATGAAGATAAGCCTGTGGGACAACTGCAGATGAGAGGAGAGCAGGTGCAAAGGTCCTGAGGTACATTTACTGGGTAAATCCTACAATCTTATATTTAAAAATGAACAAATGAAAAGAAAGGACAAGAGAAAAATAAAGCTCTCTAAAGAACTGAAAAACTGTTTGAGTCCCAGGAAGCCTAAGACATAAACTTAATGGTCCAGTTCCATACCAAAAAGTGTATTAGACATGCAGGGAAACTAGAGACAATCTGTGACTCACACAGAACTGAGATTTCTGTCTCTTCTTTTACAGATAGACTAAGTAATTCCTAATAAAACGGTGTCAATAATGAGATACACCTGAGAATACACATGCACACATATATGTACATGTATGTGATAAATGTGCACATATTCGTGTCCCTGAAGCGACCAGATGCCATTGGGCTACACTGGCACATCATATGGTCAAATGGAAATGTTACTGGTGCCCGCTTGAGCAAATTGATGAATAATGGGATGTCAAGTGATCAAGTGCACATATAATATTTATATACAAATATGTTCAACTTAAACTACTTAATAAATGTCATTTATTTTATATTACAGCATATTGTATATGACTACTATACTTATATGTCGTATATTTAAAATAATATCTATATTAAACAAATATGGAAAAATATAATGTTATATACAAACATATTTTTTGTTTACTGTTTTATGAAACTATTTAATTTGCCAGTAGTATTTTTTAATGTGAAATCAGTACAACTATATTGGGAAATTCCCTATTGCTATACTAGAGAATTCTACAAGGCCTATTTACTATCTATAAATATAGTTACAGAGGAACTTCTTGAGCTATTTACAATATTTCTAAGAACTTACTTGAAATTGTAGGCTTACCACGGTGGAGAGAGTACAACAGACAGGTGCATTCTTTTCATGTGGTCAACAGAGTTTGACTGCTGGAATCGCGATACAGTTCTCCAAGCACCACCAGGAGTGGTCCCTGAGTGCAGAGTCAGAAGTCAACCCTGAGCACTTCCAGGTCTGCCATAAGAGCAAAAACATTTTGCTTTAAAAAATTGTATATTTATCTCTGATAAGTGCTCATGTTGATTTAAATGAGACGTTTCTTAATTGTGATTTAATGAAATCATACTTACATGGGATTGATAATATTCCCATGATGTTTTACTCTAAAGATAGAGATAGGTGTATGCACAAAAACAGTGTACATATTTTTTCATTTGTTTTTGAACAGTACCTAGTGGTACTTGAGGAACCATGCATACAAAAATAGTCTCTCAATTTTTAGCTATCTCTGAATTCCAATGTATTTCTTGTTACCTGACTTAGTTTTAGCTGGTGCTAAAATTATTGGAATGTTGGTAAAATCAAAAGTTATAAACTATCTAGGTAGAAAGGATTTTCATTATAAACTTTGTATATGGATCTAGTGATTTAGATTCCTTATCTTTATTCTTGCAATAATTGTGCCAAAGTTCTAGCCTTTATGATTTCAAATTTCTATGTTAAAAGTAGAATGAAAATTTAAAATGTTTCTAGGAAATCTGATTCTAATGCACAATACTCTTGGTTTTGTAAATAACTTTTCAATGTATGATAACTCTTCCAAAAACAAATGCCACAAGATTTGCATTTGCAGGTATGTGGGGAGTACGTGATTAGTTTATCTTTCATTATTTTTTTCCAAAATAGTGATGTAGTTTTAAAGATACCATTATTCTGTATTTCAGCATTTTCAAAAATTTTGCCCTTGTGTCTTATTGTTTTGAGGGGATTAAGAGAGGTTTTACACATACACAGACTTATATGTAATGTTGAATGTATGTCAGTTACAAACTATCACACTTCCTTTACATTTCCAGCATCTAAGAGTGTGTTTATGACTAATTCTCTTATGGAATGTGAATAGAGGTGGTACCATTTCCCCTCCAAGGTATCTAAAACTGAATAGACTTTCTACAGCCTTATAGTTTATTTTTCTCCCTCTCTTTCTTCCTATTTTTCCCTTTCTCCTTTCCCTTTCTCACTGAATGTGTATTCAAGAGAAAGACATTTTTTGGAGGAATTCAATGTTAAAGAGCATGTTTCCACAGTCACCTGGCAGAGAATTTTCCAAATCAAAACAGTATCTGAAAGTATGTGTATGAGAAGATGGTATGGGGGGGCAGCAAGGGAGGCTAAGACACTAATATTTAGGAGCTTATTTGTTATCACTTCATATATCAACCATTCCTAGATAATAGAATAATTCACTGTAGCATAAAGTTCATTAAAGAAACCAGGGAATTTCAGCTTAATCTGTAACATGTTTCTTTACAATAGTGCTAACGGATGAATAAGATCAAGAAAAAACAGTTATGAAAACCTACTTTTGTATATGAAAGAGACATTTTAGCATATAGATAATCAAAGAGAAATTAAAAATAGACTATTTATAATGGGCCAGCAAATACTCATATGCCCCGACCTATTCTCCTTTCTGTTCAGACATTTACTAGGTGGTTACTACCTCCCAGGTCTCTCATAGAGCTTTATTGATATTCTAAATTAATAATTGTGAACTAAGTTCTATACTAAGTTACTCCCCAACTGGAAAGTTTCTTTTCTTTTCCTTTTACTTTCCAATAAACCTTTTGATTTTAATAATAATAATAATAATAATAATAATAATAATACAATTGCAAGGTAAGTAATGTTAATCCTTTCATTTTACAAATCAGGATATCAAAGACCAATGAGGTAAATTGCAAAGGGGACAAATCACTGTTAAACTAAAGAATGAAACCAAGAAGTTCAGGGAATCTGCTGTTTAGCTCTATATATTACCCAAATCAGCATTTATTAAATGATGTTTGTTACTGTGGACTTTTGTATTCATAATCACAGTACTGAGCATGTGTCCACTGGTTCATTTCTTGGCTTAGGACTTCTAGAAGCCAACTCTTTTTTGTGCACTTCCAGGTCAATATAATTAAGGATCATAGCAGCACTATGTAATTCTGATTACTTTGAGGCAAAAGTATCCCATTTGCTCTTTCATTGCTCAGAAATTCTTGTAAGGTCTTGTATCCAGAGACGCCAATTATTAAAGACTTGAAGAACATGGATAGTGCACATATCCAGAGATGTCAACTATTTAGGACTTGGTGAATGTTGATATGTGTATGCTGCATTTGAAGAACTATACTTATAGAGAAATCCTTAGCTTGTATCATACAAATTACTAACACAATATAGAATGAGCACTTCTGAAGCTGGAGTGGTTTATTTTTCTTGCTGCTGCTGACCCAAGCTTATTTACTGTTTATCATTGACTGTAAAACAAAAGAATGTGTACAAATGGTATTTGGTGAGCTGTGCATTGTCATTCGGTGCATATAATCAAGCTTGCTCTATCACTTCTTAAGACCTTTTGCCCAATCAGTGAAGAGTGTTCAAACATTTGGGATAGACAATTTTAGATTTGAGTTTAAGCAATACCACTTGACAGAGGTTTTGCCTTGGAACCATCAGTAAAACTCCCTAAATTTCTCCCAGTCATATCTCTTAATATAAAATGAATATAATAACATCGTATCACTGTCTGGGAAAACAAATTTAGAACAGAAACAAAATTCCCCCTCAGGAAAAGGAGAGAGAGCAGACAGTGGCGCTCGCAGCTGTGGAGAAGACTGGTAGCAGCCATACAGTCTCTTGCTGCTGGCTAAGGCAGCTTAGGGTGGGGTGGGAGTCAGCATTCGCTTCTGCTCTTCCTGAGAGCTGCTGTGCAGGCCTGTGACTGGATACAGCGACCAAATGTTCGGGTCCAAGGCTCTGAGTCTGAAAGGACTCGCTAGAGAGGTGGCGAGGGCCTAAGCAAGCCTCTGAATCACTTGAATATCTAACCCTAAGAGACTAAAGTACACATGACTGATGTGACTTCAGTGTACTAGCTTAAATGGTCTATTACCCTATGTGGAATAAAGAAAGAAATGTAGTAAGGGAACCAGAGTCAGTCATTGAAACTGGAGATTTTGTCTCTAGGACGAGGCAGACTTGAGTGGGAGGGGACTTGTTTTACTCCTGGCTCTGTGCTCAGGGATCACTCCTGGTGGTACTTGGTGGACCCTATGCAGTGATGGGGTTTGAACCAAGGACACAGATGGTGGAAGTGGGCGTTTTGGGTGTGACATTGCAGTGATGAGTGCAGGAAAAGCATCATAAAAAGTATTGTAAATCAATTACCTCAACAGAAAAGGTTAAAAAATAAATAAATTAGGGGTAGAATGATAGTGCAGGTAGAGTGCTTGCCTGGCATGTGGCAGGCCTGGGTTTGATCCTTAGCACCACATGATTCCCCAAGCCCCACCAGGTGCAGAGTGCAGAGCCAGGAGTAAGTCCTGAGAATTTCTGGGTGTGGCCCAAAATAATAATAATGATGATATTAATAATATTAATAATAATAATTAATGATAATAATAATAGAGAGAGACTCACAGGCATGGGGCAGAGCTGCTCCTGGCTCTCCCTGTGCCCAGCTGATCACAAGGCACCCAGGAGGGATAGTGGGTTCTGGCCCTGGCCCGCCACCCCAGCAGAGCCTTGCAAGAAGCCAGAGGACCCCCCCACTCCATGAGGGATGCCATTTTCCATATTCGGACTTCCCTCTTATCACTTAAACAACACACATTATTTTTTTAAAAATATTTTATTATATCACTGTGAGGTACACAATTACAAAAATGATCATGTTTGTGTTTTGGTCATACAGTGTTCCAGCACCCATCCCTCCACAAGTGCCCATTTCCCACCACCAGTGTCCCTGATTCTCTCCTTCCTCCCCCTAGCCTGCCTCTGTGGCAGGTTCTTTATCTCTTTTCTCTCTTTCTCTTTCTCTCTTTCTTTCTTCCTTCTCTTACAGATTGTGGATTGCGATACATACATTTAGAGGTTATCATGTGTATCTTTTTGCCTGTATTCAATGTTCAGTTCTAGGTTGGTTTTATCACTTTCGACAATTATTAGCACACTGTTCCCTTCTCTGTCTTACCTAACTTCTGACTCCCATACGTTTTGGTAATTTCCACTTTTGACAAGACCTCTTGACACATTCTTTAACTGTGGTACTTCAATCTTTTCCCTGTCTCAACAAAAGAATCCTTGGTGTAATCAGGCACCACCAGCTCTAGTCATATTTTGCTGATGCTTTCTTTTTTTTGGTAAATTTTGAACATCTAGGGGTTAAATTAGTTTTTGCTGTATTGTTCCTTTGAACAATTACCCCTCCCCTTTGAAGACAAACCATACCTTCCTTCTTTTCTTTATTTAGTTAAGAAGGAAAAAGATGTGAAATGATTTGTAATTAAACTTATTACTTGCTTCAATAAAGTAATCTATCATGAATCACTCTTTAACAAATTTGACATCTGTGATAAAACTTTGCTTTTACATACCCCTTTATGTCAGTGCAGATCTTTTAATATTCTTAGTGAGGGAACCAAAATAATCATAGACTCTTTGTCAGCACAATTAGCATAAATGCCCTGAATAATTTTAAGCATCTACACTTTAAGCTTCACTTTAACCTACTTTGTCTTAGTATTCTGTTAATTCTTTTTAGAGGTAAAAATAAGCCAGTATTTTATAACTTTTCCTTATCCTAATGTAAAATCATTTCTGCATATCTAAAGACATATCTGACTCAAAGCCTTAGGAAACTTGCCTACTTATCTATGTCCTTAAACACTCACCAGGTTCCCACTTTATAAAGTTAAAAGAATTATGAGTGTTAAGTCAAAAGAATACGGGGCTGTGGAAGTGTGATTTAAAGATTCTAAAGAGAAACATGGAGTATTATAATTATCCTCTTTAACTAGACTATCATGTGTTTTCCTTAACCACCCCCAAAATCTTACTGGGAGCTTAGAGAAATATAGTATTGTTTGGGTTGTTGTTACAATATGCTGTAATAGAGCATGTATGTTCTATATGGGAAACAATTTAATTTAATTTTATTGTTAAATGTTATTTTCCTCTTAAACTTTATATAAACAATATTGTTTACGTTATTCCTGATGATTTGTTATAGACATTAAACATTCCCATTGCAGTTATAACACTAATCCCATTGCCATTACACCTTCCCTCCACCATTGTCTCTAATTTTCCAAATCACTCCTTAAAACTATCCCCAAAACAGACCATCAGGAATTTATTTTATGTTGCATATTATAAATAATTTGCTAATAGAATGATCAAAAAATGCCTCCTTAGAAGAAACTATGAAGATTGTTGTATTACGCCATGGATCCATTATGTCCTTGTTTAAGACATTACTAAGATGTTGTTATGAGTTATGCCTTCTGTGTCTATATTTTGTTAATCAAGATTGGTTGCCTTCTACATCATATCCATCCAATATGGTGTGCTACTCCTAGCTTATCAGTGTTGTAGAGTTTGAGATGCCATGTGGCTGCGTACTCCAGAAAGTCTAAAAATTTTTAATTGGGTGATATAGCTGAGTTATTTTTTTTACTCAGCTGCCACCCCAAAGGTGGCAGCTTTGGGGCATGATGTGACTGACATGGCTTTTGGAGGTACATGGAAATGGGGAGAGATAAAAGCATAGAGATTTCAGCCACAAAACCTACATACCTGTTTTCTAGCAGAATAATTTCTGGATGAGGCTTGGCCTGAACAGTAAAAGTCTTTCTGCGAGCATGGTGGCTAATGTGGAGTATTGAGATAATTTAATTTTAAATGTATTTATATCATGTGTTTTGGGGGATGGTAGGAGAAATCAACTCTTTAAAAATATCATAAGGAGCCGGAGTGATAGCCCAGTGGGTAGGGCATTTGCCTTGCACGCAGCCGGCCCATGCCAGCCTGGGTTTGATCCCTGGCATCCCATATGGTCCCCTGAGCCCCGCCAGGAGTAATTCCTGAGTGCAGGGCCAGGAGAAACCCCTGAGCATTGCTGGGTGTGACCCAAAAGGAAATAAATAAATAAATAAATAAACAAACAAATAAATAAATAAATATGTAAATAGATAAACAAATAAATGAAAATGCCATAAAATTTCTGTAACCACACTGCTTTTTTTAAGTTTAGGTTATTTATTTAGTTTTCATTAAACATTTTATTATACCACCGTGAGATATACAATTACAACATTGCTCATGTTTAGAGGTTTCGGTCACATAGTGTTCCAGCACCCCCCCCTCCACCAGTGCCCATTTCCCACCACCAATGTCCCCCATTCCCCCCCATAAGCCTGCCTAAATGGCAGGTTCTTTATCTCTTTTCTCTCTCCCTCTCTCTCTTTTCTTTCTCTTACACATTGTGTAACCACATTATTTAAGACAAAATAATTTAATTCACTTTCTGGATAACAAGGATTATTGGTAGGACTTACAAAAATATCATTGTCTTACAAAAAATAAATCACCTAAAATACAAGTGAGCACTCAAGCAAATTGATGATGAATGGGAAGACAGTGATACAGTGATACAGACAGTGTTTTTATTAAAAAACTGAGATTTAAAAAAGTTATATTGATAGTTGATTTTCAGGCATATAATATTTCAACATCAAGCCCATCACCAGTGACAATTTCTCTCCACCCAGTCTTCTCGTATTTCCTCCCCACCCCAATACCCACCCCATCCTGGCTAATCAACTTGACAGGCACATTACAAAGTTTCAGTGGCTTAACTTAGATATCATGTTTACAGTTTTGTTGAATCTGTGTTTTGTACACAGGTAAGATGATTTAAAAAAATTCAGGATGCTTAAATTTAGACAGTCTTTGTACAAATAAGTATAAATTGTTACCAATTGTTACTTATGTTCTTCAAAGTAAAAAATAATAGCTACAAAATAAATTTAATTGTGTTCATTTGGTTGAAGTTTATGCTGTTGAGGCTCCATTGCATCAATTTATCACTAAACTCTATGTGTGATAAAACAAAAATAATCTGGACTAAATGACAGTGGCTGTTTGTTGAGTTTGTTTTCCTATTTTCATTTAATTATTAAAAAATTAGGGGCTGGAGGCGATAGTCTAGAGGGTAGGGCGTTTGCCTTGCATGCGGCCAACCATGCCCATCTCTGGCATCCCATATGGTACCCTGAGCACCACCAGGAGTAATTCTTGAGCGCAGAGCCAGGAGAAACCCCTGAGCATAGCCGGTGTGACCCAAAAACGCAAAAAAAAAAAGCTCATAATTTGTTTCCCATTCATTTCATCTTTGTGAACTATTGTTTAAAAAAAAAAAATACACTTTATTTTCTAAAAATTTATTTTAGGTCATAAACTAAACTTTAAAAAAATACTTCTAAATCTAAAATGATGGTGCTTTAAACTGTCAGAGCTGTGACCTATGAGCATTGCAATCTATAAATAGTCTATCCAGGTGCCACTTAGAGTTTGGGTTTTTTAGTATGTATGGTATGGTGTTCAGATTTTCTTTTTGTTTCAAAGTATAGTATAAGTGCAGAAATTCTGTCACAAATGCACTCCAATGAGAAGTAGAAAGAAAGAATAGAAGGTTAAAATTTCTCCATACACTGTTTTACAGTCTGTACAGTGAGAAGACACCGAGCAGTTGTGGTGATTCTCCTGATATAGATCATTTGTCCAAAATATTAAGGAGGGAAAAGATTATTTTTAAATATAAAATAATAAAAGAGATGTTGTGGAAAGGAGGATGCATAGCAGGCCTAGGAGTAGAATAGAGAGGAAATATTGCAACACAGAATAGTGAGGGATAGAAGAGTTAGGCAGGTCTGTATCTGGCATGAAGAACAGCATGTAGGCATGGGTCATCATGAATACAGAATGGTGAAAAGAACTCTGGAGTGAATGTTAGAATAGCAAATATTTGATGTTTCTGATATTCTGCTTCATTTATAAAATGGAATAATTGTGCGTATTTGTATGGCTTAAAGAGAAATCGATGACTTCAATATATACTTGCAACATGATACTTGTAAGTTTTAAATTCAAATTTCATTGTTGTGTTTGTTATTGCTATGCTCTGATATCACTGTTAAGTGATAGTAGTAGTATATCTGTGTTTTGGGGGTGGTGGTGGTTGATTTAAACTGGGGCAGTTCTGGAGAGAAAAACTTTGAAGGCCTGCAGTCAGATAAAGTCACAGGAAATGTAATGAAGTATAATTGTATTTTCAAATTATTTACTGATATGATACTTTTGATGAAAGATATGTAGATTTTATGGTGTAAAAGATAAAAATAGGTTCTGCCATCAATGATTTTTTCAAATTATTAAATCACTGTGAATTACAGTTATTCATGATTGTATTTTAGCATACATTGTTTCAACATCCATCCCTTAACCAGTGTCCACTTCCCTCCATTAGTGACTCACGCCCCACCTCCCCATTTGAAGTGTAGTTTACAATACTGTTACTGATATGGTCTATGCATATAAGTTGACCTCCTTTTGGCTCCCAGTCTGTTGAATTATATTTCCAAGCATTTAGGTTTAACATTGGGTTGTCCTTTCTCCTGCCACAGAGAGTTTAGGTTGAGTTACACCCACTATAGTGCTCCTGGGGTCACACCCAATTCCATAGGGGCACTCCCAATCCTATGTGTTTATTTTTAACCTCTATTCTTTGTTCTTCTTCTGCTATTTGCTAGTCACTTATATCTCCAAATCAGAAATCATAATTTGGAAAAATCCAATCTTCTGATGGCTCTGGATTTTGTAGCACCAACAATCTGATAAGAGATCTGTCCAAGGGCAGCATGTCATCTGGGATATACAGCTTTCTCCTTTCCTTTACTGCCAATCAATTCATCCAATCATATTGAGCTTACTTCTTAATAATATTTATAGTCATTTTATATAAACACAGTAAGAGATATAAGCTTTTATTTATAAGAGTCTCTGAATTCATAGTAAATGGAGGGGTTTTCCTGGGAGCATCTTGCTATATTTTCCAGACTACAGTACTCAGAACAGGTCAGTTTTTCCTAAACCCAATCACGATCATGATCACGATCTTCCCGTTGATCATCTATTTGCTAGAGCGGGCACCAGTAATATCTCCATATGTCCTGTCTCATGCCAGTAGAGCAGGGGCACCGGCTTGCTACAGGAACATAAATAGCCTCAAACCATTATATTAGGTCATGGGAATGACCTAATATAATTGTTACTGGAATTTGGCATATCATATACAACACGAGAAGCTTGCCAGGCTTGCCGAGCAGGAGGAAAACTCTTTTAAATGCCTCCAAATAAAGCATTATTGATGAACCGCGTGGCCTCTTATGCGGCGCGAGCCAGGCTGTGGGAGGAGTACTGACCAGGTCTGCTGGGAGGAGTACTGACGAGAGGAAGTCCAAAAGTGGAAAATGGCGGCGCCCGTGGAGTGAGGAGGGTGTGGTCTGGCTTGTTGTGAGGCTCTGCCGAGGTGGTGGGCCAGGGCTAGAACCCGCCATGCCTCCCGTGCCTCGTGGGAGGAGGCAGCTGCCCTTGTGAGGTCTCTGGACCAGCTACCTGCGGTTGGAAAGCTGCTGCGGGTGGGTGTCGGTATCGGCTGTGTGGGCTGGTCTTGGTGGAGTTGACGGGAGGGAAGTCAAAGTGGAAAATGGCGGTGCCGGGGGGGGAGGGGTGGTTGGCTGTGTGAGGCTCTGCCGCGGTGTGGCCAGGGCTAGACCGCCATGCCTCCCGACTGCCTCATGAACGGCTGTGCACAGGGAGAGCAAGGAACAGCTCTGCCCCATGTGTGAGAGTCTTTGGACTAGCATACCTGGGCGGATTGAGGAAAAAGCTGCTGCAGGGTGGGTGTCGGTGATTCGGGCTGTGTGGGCTGGTCTGCTGGGTGGGTCTGCGGGGGAAGTCCAAAGTGGAAATGGCGTTCCGTGGGGTGAGGAGGGGTGGTCTGGTTTGTTGTGAGGGCCTCCGGGTCGTGGGCCAGGGCTAGAACCTGTCATCCGCCGGCTGCCTCTGAGCGGCTGTACGGGGGGACAGCTCGCCCCATGTGTGGAGTCCGGACCAAAATACCTGGGGGTTAAAAGCTCTGAGGGTGGTGTTGGTGATCCGGGCTGTGATGGGCTGGTCTGCTGGGTGGAGTACTGACGAGAGGGAAGTCCAAAAGTGGAAAATGGTGGCACTCGTGGAGTGGGGAGGGGTGGTCTGGCTTGTTGTGAGGCTCTGCCGAGGTGGTGGGCCAGGGCTAGAACCCGCCATGCCTCCCGACCGCCTCATGAACGGCTGTGCACAGGGAGAGCAAGGAACAGCTCTGCCCCATGTGTGAGAGTTTCTCCTAAACCCAATAGGGTCCTTTAAGTTACTTCTTTTTTGGTCATGGAAGAGTTTGTTCCATGACCAGCTTTTTAACTTATTATATTTCTTATGGTACTTAGGCTGTCCTATGTTGAAGCAGGGTAGCTTTGCTCAGCTTTCCCTGGATCCATCCAAGTTCCTCAGCAGGGCCCACTTTTTGGGGCTTAAGAACTAAGATTAATCTAAGGCCAAGTGAGGCTTAAGTCAAGAAATATGACAAATACCAAGGAGTAAATATTATTTGGAGTGAACTAACTCCCAAATTACAGGAACATAACATTAACTCTCTTCCTGTGTCTATACAAAATGGACATTGCTCTAAAATATGCAAAGAACATAAAGAAAAGAGAAAAGCAATATTTCCCTTACATAAGCAAAATTCAGAGCCATGAGAAGGATATATCTGCAAGGTATCTTGTCTGAGTTAGAGATGTTGTGACTAATAGAGGTAGAATAATGCAAAGGAGAGGTTAAAGATAATCACAGAGGACTGCAAGTGCCAGGATGGAACTGGGTGCGCCTTCAGGAGCACTATCGTGGGCATAACTCAATTAACCTAAGCTCCCTATGGGAAGAGAAAGGACAAACCAATGTTATACCTAAACTGCTTGAAACTATACCCTTACAAAAGTCCTTATCCAGAGTGACCAATCCCACTTCTGTGGTCATAGCAATCCCTTCCCTGACCTAGCACCCTATCCCTTAGTGACAAGCTTCCTACTAAGGACAAGTTCTCCTGCCCATTGATTCTGTTTCCATCAGATGTTAGTTTTTCCTTTACTATGTTTCTTTATATCCCACCTGTCAGTGCATTTGTTCTCATTTCCAAAAAGCCCTATCCTTGTTCAAAACCTTTAGAGTCATTATCATTATTATCTATTTCAAAATATTGTTTAACACTATGAGTTTTGAAGACAAATATTTGGAGGAAGTAGCTTAAGTCACATAAAAATGATTGGGTGCTCATAAGGAGTAAATTTCTTAGACTCCTGTTGAGAAAGAAGCACCATAAAAGTAATATTTGAGGAATATTAGTTTGTGGTAGGAAGGAAGAGCATGTTAATGAAGAGAGTGGCTAAGAGATTTACCAATTCTGGTATCTGAGGGTTTCTTCCTACTCCTCATCTACCTCATTGTGTTACTAATTCTGTCCTCAAGGACTGTGAACAATATTTCATTCCCAAGCAATGTATCAGAAGTGAGTGCTTAACCTTCCAGTTCTCTTTCCCTTTGTGTGGCAATCATGGAAGTCCTGGATGATAAGGAAGAGACTTAAGCTGGGAACTGTAGACTTCATGTGAACATGAAATAAACTTGTCATTGAACTCTGAGTCTAATCCTCATTATTTCAGGAAAAGCTCGTTACACTCAGACTTGCTCAATGTCTAAAATATTATTCTAGTGATGAGACATACTAACTCTGAGCTGGAGAATTCCTTGAATATTCTTCTCACAGTTCCCTTTCCTTGCATATTACCTTTCAGCTTCTCAGTCATTAATCAAAAGTTACAGGTTGAAAATACAGGTTGAAAACAAAAAATTTGTTTTGGTGAATGTTTTCACTTTTAAGAAAATGAAATCACTGATGGCTTATTTGATGAATGTTCACCAATGGGAACATATATATATTTTTTGATATACTTGCACCGGGATATGACACTGAAGTTTTCTTACATCTAAATTTTATTCTGATGACAGAACAAGCCAGAAATGACTCCAATGCCTACTGCCATGTCTTGTGGACTTCGTTTATTGTATGGGCAGTTTCTCAATGAAAAGAGGCATTTCAATTATTTCCTCTAGCCGTTTTTCCGTTGATACCTTGATGCTATGTACGAAACAGTTAGTGAGCTTTAGCCTCTTGAGCTAAATACATTTTATCAGGAAACAATTTCAGCAATTGACTCTCATCTGGTCATGTTACTTATATCTTGTTATCTCTCAAGGGCCCTATAATTAAAGCAGGTGGGTGTCCTCTTAAATTAGAGATGTGACAACTGTAGATATTGTAGAGTAAGTTCTAACTGGAGACTAATGACCACTCAATTCTGTAATTATTATGAAGAGATGGGAGCATTTGGCTACAGAAAGGATCAAATATATCTAACAGTGATGAGTTTTAGGATACATTCTCAGTGAACTAGGAATCTTTACAAACAAAAGCATAAAACTCATTTTTCCCTACATGCCTCTCTCCTTCACTCCCTCCATTCCACTTTCCCTCCTATACATCCTCTCCCTCTTCCTTACTCCTGAATTTGAGTTATTTAATTATTTTATATATCTTTTATTATTATCATCATCATTATTTTTATGTTTTTATTATAACACCAACATAGACATTTACAAAGCTGTTCATGATTGGGTGTCAATCATACAATGTTGAAGCACCCTCCCTCCACCAGTGCAAATTTCCCACAACAAATGTCCCCAGATTCCCTCACTTCCAGCCTACCTCTATAGCATGAATTTCTTCTTCTTCTTCTTCTTCTTCTTCTTCTTCTTCTTCTTCTTCTTCTTCTTCTTCTTCTTCTTCTTCTTCTTCTTCTTCTTCTTCTTCTTCTTCTTCTTCTTCTTCTTCTTCTTCTTCTTCTTCTTCTTCTTCTTCTTCTTCTTCTTCTTCTTCTTCTTCTTCCTCCTCCTCCTCTTCCTCCTCCTCTCTCCTTCTTCTTCTTCCTCTTCTTCCTCTTCTTCCTCTTCTTCTTCCTCCTCATCCTCTTCTTCCTCTTCTTCCTCCTCTTCTTCCTCCTCTTCTTCCCTCCTCTTCTTCCTCCTCTTCTTCCTCTTCCTTTTCCTCCTTCTCTTCCTCCTCCTCTTCCTCCTCTCTTCTTTCTCCTCCTCCTCCTCTTCCTCCTTCTTCTCCTCCTCCTCCTCCTCTCTCTCCCATATCTTACATATAGTGTCTTGCCATATATACATTTAGTGCAGCTTATTTTTTATTCTGCACTTCACACCCTTCTTTTTCCTCAGTTGTTTTCTCCCTCCCTCTCTCTATATATATACATATATGTATATATACATATATATGTATATATACATATACATATACATATATACATATACATATATATGTATATATAGATATATAGGTCTCTCAATACATAGGCCAAAATAGAACTTTTAATTTATATATTTTAATATTTAATGTTATATGAAAATATTCTTAAAGTTTCCATCCCTAACATTTAAATAATCAAATAGCTTAGACTTTTATAGATGTAGTTTAGGTGGTACATTATTATTATTATTATTATTATTATTATTATTTTTGCTTTTTGGAACACACTCGGCAATACTCAGGGGTTACTCTTGGCTCTTTGCTCAGGAATTACTCCTGATGGTGCTGCTAGGCCATATGGGATGCTGGGGATCAAACCTGGGTTGGCTACGTGCAAGGAAAATGTCCTACCCTCGGTGCTATCACTTCGGTCCCTAGGTGGTA
The DNA here is from genome assembly GCA_021461705.1 of Cryptotis parvus. Taxonomy (NCBI): domain Eukaryota; kingdom Metazoa; phylum Chordata; class Mammalia; order Eulipotyphla; family Soricidae; genus Cryptotis; species Cryptotis parvus. Next base: position 83,246 of record JAJIBD010002465.1, on the reverse strand, counting down.
CATTTTATGTCTAAGTTGAATAAAAGCATATTTTATAACTTTATAAAAAAGGTGGAAGTAGGCACTGAGTGATAGTACAGTGAGTAGAGAAGTCTCCTTGCACACAACTGACCAGTATGTTCTATACCCAGCATCCCATATGTTCCCTAGAACACACCTGAGTGCAGAGCCAGGAGTAACCCAGGAGCATTGCCAGGTGTGGGTGACCCAAAACTTAAATCAAAAAAAGTGGAAGCATAAAAAGAGTTGAGATAGAGAAAGTTTTTTAGATAAATGAGAAGATAAATGAAGAAAAAGAAACTGAATGTGGAACTAAATAGGAGATCCAGTGGAGAATGGTGATGGTGTTGTCTTGTGCCAATGCATGGTGCAATAAAGAACTTCCTGGGGCTGGAGCGATAGCCCAGCAGGTAGGGCGTTTGCCTTGCACACGGCCAGCCCATCCCAATCCGGGTTCGATCCCGGCATCCCATATGGTCCCCAAGCACTGCCAGGAGTAATTCCTGAGTGCAGAGCCAGGAGAAATCCCTGAGCATAGCCGGGTATAACCCAAAAAAAAAAAAAAAAAAAAAAACTTCCTGTGGATACAGAGGTGTTTTATATATTTAATTTTGCATAAGTAGTACTAACATTAATTATTATTTTCAGTGCATTTGTATTTAATTTTTAGGACTTCTCATTACTAATCTAACTCTGTCATATGATCTAATTATTTATATTTTATTTTTTTGTTTGAGGCATTGTGATTTACATACTTTTAATAGTTTGTGCATACAGTGTTTCAGAATCCACGCTCGCTCCACTAAGTGTGTGATACCTTCTACCGTCATCTCAATGTTTTTTCACATTCACCCCTAGGCCCCTGGTCTTTATAAACTCACTTCTCTAGACTAGTTCTGAGGTTCTTTCGTCTTTGACTGTTTGTTAATACCTTAATTAAGTCGTTGCTTTTCTTTAATCCCATTTATGAGTAGAGTGAGATCATTCTGTGTCTATTGATCTACTTATGACTGATATTACTTAGCTTGATGACCTCCAATTCTATTCATGTAGTAGAAAATGTTTGTTGTGCTTTTCCTTATAGTCACATGGTATTCCATTGTGTATGTACACCACAGTTTCTTTGTCCAGTTATAGCAGTCTGAGAGAAAGGTACAAAGATTTTACATATGTCCTTGTTTCCACATATGCATAGCTCCCCTCATTACCAGTATCCCAGTCAATGGGATAAATACTTTGACAACTGATAAAACTTTAGCATATCATACTACTCAGTCTATAGTTTACAATATAGTTCACTCTTTTTTTTTTTGCTTTTTTTTTTTTGGGTTACACGGGCCATGCTCAGGGGTTTCTCCTGGCTCTGCACTCAGGAATTACTCCTGGCAGTGCTCGAGGGACCATATGGGACGCCGGAGATCGAACCCGGGCCGGCACAGACTGGCCGTGTGTAAGGCAAACGCCCTACCCGCTGGACTATCGCTCGGACCCCTATAGTTCACTCTTGATGCTAAAGAATCTTTGGATTTATATAAATATTTAATGATATGTATATAACACTATTGTATCATAGAAAATATTTTACCAATTCATTCCTCAACACATAAGCAGTAGAAATATCTGAGAATTTACTGTCCCATAGTTTCCCCTTTCTAAAACACTGTATAGTACCAATCATATAGCATCTAATTCTTTTGTTTGCAATGGCTTCTTTCCTTGAGCATAGGTATTTAAGGTCCATGTGTCTTTCTATGGTTTTATAAGTTATACTTGCTTTTTTAAAGAGGAATATAAATCATCTTCTCAGGTAATTTTGCAGCAAAGCATACATAGATAGAATGTCTACACCACATGATGCCTCACCTGTCCCATTCTCTTGGCTCCCTTAGCCTTAGTAAGCTATAGTGTTGATGGCTTACACATCAGGCCCTGCTAAGCTTCTCTTTTTTAAACTCTAGTACGGGTATCTACTTATTTATTTATTAGCCCTGATTTGGTGTAGCCTTGAAGAGGTGTGAACTTGAAGCTCTTTGTTCCTGGACAACTTTCAGTTTTAAACTGGGGATAAATTCTATCTGTAGTGATTGATAATGAGGTGCATTTCTTGTTGTTTCCTGGAGGACCCCAGAGAGAATAAGCTTCAGGTATATATAGTGATACTGGTTTATTTCTTCCTTTAATTTCTTTCCCTCCCTCCATTAACTTATCCTCCCCTCTTCTCCTTCCATCCCTTCCTAGTCTCATAAACACATAACCTCAGTTCAATATACCCTTGCCTTAATTTTTGCCTTTGTATAAGTCTAAATTGAGATGTTCCCAAAATAAGATCACTTGAACTTATTTGAGTTTGAGAAACATTTATGCTTGAAATAGTATATCTTAATTTAGATTGAAAATATTTTTCAAAAATTTGGATTGAAGATATTTTTACATAGACACACAGCTCATAGAAAAGGATAAAAATAGAATTATGGAACAACCTCTTTCCCCCTCAAACTTCCCCCTTTTATTAGTAAGGGTAGATGCTTGCTAGTACTTTCAAGGTTATTATCTGAAGCGCTAATTGGTTAGAACACAATGTAGCTTATTATCACATTATGGAAACGTGCTAAAAGTAATGCTTTATTTTTATTTCATTTTCGTGAGCCCCCACACATATTGAGAACCATTTAACCTCTACATTATTAAGGGTCTTTTTTTTTAAGAGATGACAATGCCTGATGATTTCTATGTCCTTAGGGCAAGGGTAAATCTTAGTGTGCAGCCTGAACCAAACAGATAAATATAATTATTATTTCTGTGTATTTGATGATGAAAGGGTTTCAGGCTCCACAGACTGATCTTTCTGTCGCCAACCGCATACTGCCGAAATTTTGATTAAAGGCTCGCTGAAGTAGTTTATCAGTATTTGTTTGGTTTCAGGAAGTAAAATATGTGAGCTCAATATGAATGACATACTATATCCAATGAGAGCATTTGTTTCATCAGTCTGGGGAACTCAGAATCCTTGCTGTAGATAGTGCTAGAGGAAGATATTTTCCTTCTTAGATTTGCATAGAGCTCAATAGTCCCTGATTCCAGACATATTATGTTCTGTGGGAGTTTTCGTTGCCTCCATCTTCCTCTTGCAAATGTGAATGTGCTAGAATACAGACATCATTTGAAAAAAAATAATTTAAACCCTTCAAATTCTCCTGTCTGGAAAATGTTTATACAATTTGTAACAGAGAAGCCCAAAGTGCTGCTGAAGACAGCCAAAATATTTTGCTGACTTTTTGAAGGGATCATTTCTAGGCAGGGAGAAAAATACTGATCTTGCTAAAAGAAATAAGAGAATGAAAAAAGCAGGTTCTTATATTGAAGGTTTCATAAAATAGTAAACAAATATTTCTCAAAAACCCTTTTTAAAATCCTACAAAAGGGATGAGTAGGGGGAATAGGCATGAAAAGACTTTCAGTCCATTAAGTCAAAACAAAGTATATCCCTGATGACCTCATAATTAATCTGATTCTAGAAGTATGGCCGAGAGAAAAATAGAACTTAAGAGAAAGAGAGAGAGGTATAGAAAGAGAAGATGAGGAAAGAAGAGAGCACTCATGAAAAAGTGTGGAGAGAGTGAAAAGTAGAAAAGAAAAGAAAATGCACACAAGAGTCCTGAGCATTTTCAGGAGTAATTTGATAATTATAGAATGGTGATTTAAGTTTTTAGTCCATACTACCCCTACCTCCAAATAGAAAGCATTAACTAATATAAATAAAACTTTTGATAATCTCAGACATTTACATCTGTGTATGAAATTGAGAAATCCTGGTCAAATATTTTTCATCTTTTATTGTAGTTATTTTGGTTTTTATCATTATTCTTGTGAACTTGAGTCTTTATCATCCTGTCTGAACACACCACAAACATGAATGAATATAAAAACAACACAGACATTAAAGAGGGATACCTTGATTTTATCCTGTGGAGCAAAACTGAGAGAAGAAGCTACTGTCACCATTTATTGTAAGTTCGATGGTTTTCCAAATTGCAAGCTCTTTGTTCAGACCTCAAAAACAAAGACAACATGCAGAACATTTAGAGTGAAGACTGACAGTGCCTTTTCAGTGGATGGGATTTTATTTCAAAAATATAAAATAAATGAAGCCTGCACAATTTGAATTATAATTACAATTTCAGACTAAAGTTCAGAATTAAGGGTTTCTCAACATTTATATAATAGACTATCTTTTGGAAAGGTGCCTTATATGTCCTTTCTTTTTCCCTTTTCCCCTTTTATTCTTTCTCTCTCTCTCTCTCACACACACATACACACAAACACTCAAATCTCTTCTATGTGTGGTATAAGTATACAGTGAAATATATCATAGGGCCTATAGTAATTTTCAAAATGTGTCTTATTTGTATTATTTGTCAAAATCATCTGTAATGACTTGAGCCCATTGTGTATTTCTATATTGGGGCATTTCTTTTTAAAGTAAAATTTTGATTCAATGGGCCATAATAACTTTTCACACAGCAAGTCCTTCTCAAATACAGAATTATTGGGCCTCCACTTCAGCTCTGGTTTATTGGGTAAATGATAGTTTGAATGTAACAAAGCAGAAGTTATGAATAGTCCAGCATACATTTTAGCTGCCTACAAATATTTCCATGGTTTTATTAGAAACAGTCACCAGAGTATTCAGACCCATGAGAAGATCAGGGATTTTTGGAAAATTATGATGTTTTATCCATGATGCTTTTAAGACCTTTTGTTCGCCATTTTTCCCTAGGATATTATAGAAGCTCTGAGAGAGCCATGCAGAGAGCTAGTTTACTCAGGGAGAAATTTGAGTTCTGGTGCCATAAATGACTCAACTACACCCTTGGATCTCTAGAAAACATAGCCAAGAAGGTGGATCTTTCTTTATCTATGGGAAACTGTTTCTTCCTCACACTCTTTGTGTCAGGTTCAGAGTAAAGATGTTAGATTAAGTGTTTTAAAAAAAAGAAGGACTAATATTATGGGCTTCTTTTTATTTGTTTTGGGGTTATATCCTGTGGTGCCCAGGGCTTACTCATGACATTGTGCTCAGTTGGGGCTCACTGGGACCATTTGAGGTGCCAATAATCAAGCCAAAATTAGTCATATGCAGGGCAAATAGGTTGGCTACTCTACTTACTATCTCTCCAATAGCCAATATGATGGTTAAATGTTAGTGATGTTCAGATTCGGTCTCATTTTGAAATGAGAATGGAGAAAGCACTGGTAATGACCCTATTTTAGTACGGGATTTTGATTCCACTTGCAAAAGATTTTTGATAGAGATACTTACATTATCAGTTTATGGAATAATGTAAAGCTTTATATATACATGAGCTAGAGTCTTGTGACCCCTTTTCTTAATTTTACTACTATATCTGCCATGAGGTACATTAAAGTTCTTTAATATAAATAAGCTAATGATATAAATGAAAAGGACACATGAAGTTGTAAGAATTTCAGGAAAATCATTAACCAGATGTTGGAGGACTAAAAGGGGGAGGAGCCACTTTTGAAAATCTGTAGAGATTTCAGGCAAAGTACCTGGATGGTTAGACTCTATTTTTATTGATGGGGAGATTAGTAAAGATACTTCAGGTAGAGATGACATCACAAACAGGGACATATAAATGAGAAATGATAGGGAAATGATTAGAGCAGTATTTTATTGATAGCATGAAATATCTTTGAAGGAATGAAGGATAGAGCTATAAAGGGCACTGTTTAGGATGGGTTTTATATTGGGAAGGACTTTGCATACTGAGCAATATAACTTACCTATAAAATGGTGGGAATAGGTTCTCACCACTATTGAATGTTGGAGAAAATGTAATTTGAGTTTAAGTTTAGAAAGACTGATAGCAGAACAAAATTGTGATTGGAGGGCTGGGTATCTAAGGAGAGTCCCTAGCATCTCAATTCCACTAGAGAAAATAGTGGAAGGAAGGAAAAGAATGTATAAATGTCTTGATAAGCTCTGTAAACTTGTAAACAGACAGAAAATGTGTAGGTAAAGGAAAAAAACATTGACTCTACTAACCATCTCTCACAAGAGAGAGATATCAGAATGATTTGTTCCAACAGAGTATACATAGTACAATTCAGTGGTGTTACTGTTGAAAATATTGTTAGACTCCAATAATGAATAAAACCCTCAGAAAGTAGGGAGCCAAGGTTTCATTGGAAAAATACTAGTACAGTATAACTAACTGATTCAAAGATGTCAAGCATAGAGATATTTGATGTTTAAATTATCTTGGCAAATTTAGAAGTCATAGACAAGATATATAGCCTACACAGTCATATTTAATTACCTTTTAATCAGCAAACAATCCCATATATAATCTCAGTAGGTTGTCTCATCAGGGTAGCCTCAATAGTTTAACCATATAACCCAGATATGTACATTTTATACCATAGCATGTTTTTTGAAAATTATACTCTATGATAATTGCACAATAAAAGCAATGTTCAAGGGTATATTTCTAGAGTATATCCCTTTGTTGAACAACTCTTAACTACAGTCTCCTAGTGAAAGGAATTATCAAAAAATAAGTTAAGGGAGAGGCAGATATAGTACAACTGACAAGGCACTTGCCTTGTATGTAGCCTGTAGCTAAACACATTAAGTACACACCCTGTTTTAGTCCCCTTTCACACCCTACCTGAAGAGGATTAAGCATACACCCTGTTTTAATCCCTCTATATGATTGGCTGAGACAGAGTTTATATACTACTTTCCCAGTTTAAATATCCCTGTTCCACCTAATAAAGTAGGAGTTGTTCCCCGGAAGTGGTTCCTGGAGACTTCTCTGTGGGTGTTCTACTCCACCTCCTTTGTGAGTGCCTTACTCCACCTTGTGGGTGTTCTACTCACTGAGGACAGTGGCATCAACACAGCCAACCAGGGTTTAAATCCATAGTACTTTATTTATTCCCCTGAGTCTTGCCAGGAGTGATCCCTAATTGAAGAGCCAGAATTAAGTCCTGAGCACAGCTAGGTGTGGCTCAAAAGCCAAAACAAAATAAAAATTTAAAAAAAAGTCTACTTAATAGTCAAGGGGTAAAACCAACTCTTGTAAAATGAATACATTTTTTCATAAATATTGTCCTTATATATCACTGTCTGTATCACTGTCTTCCCGTTCATCATGGATTTACTTGGCGGGCCCCAGAAACATCTCCATATGTCCTGTCTCATGCTAGTAGAGCCCAAGGGCATCTGATTGCTCCAGGAACATAAAGAGCCTCAATCCATTCCGGAATGAGATCTATAATTGTTACTGGTATTTGGCATATAAATACAACACGGGTAGCTTGCCAGGCTCTGCCACTCAGGTAGCATACTCTTGTAGTCATCTCTAAGTCCAGCATTTATTGATGAACTGCACGGCTGTCTTGCGCGCAGCGCAGGCCGGGCTGTGATAGGCTGGTCTGCTGGGTGGACTTCTGAGGAGAGAGAAGTCCGGATGTGGAAAATGGAGGCCCTCGTGGAGTGGGGGGTCGTCTGGCTTGTTGCAAGGCTCTGCTGGGGTGGTGGGCCAGGGCTAGAACACACCATCCCTCCTGGGCACCTCGTGAGCAGCTGGGCACAGGGAGAGCAAGTAGCAGCTCTGCGCCATGTCTGTTCTTATATATAGGTGGCATAAAATAGGGAAGGCTATAAATCTGTCAATTAATAGTTTCCAAGAGCTCATGGTAAATTTGTTGGCACTGTTACTAATGGCAACCCTTGTGTAGCACTACAATGCCATGACATATAGTAGCCTCCTTAGAAATGAGTGGCACAGTCTGTATGGTGAAAACATCACTATCATACTTCTAATTTTAAAAAAAGACAGACAAGGTCAAGACTATTGTCTCATATACTGACTTTAAAAATAATCAGTCAAAATTTCCTGGCAAGCAGGTGAGAATGTGATTCTTTTCCTTAGAAAAATGATAGTAAATCTATATTCCATAAAATTTGGGATCAGGAAAGAAAGATGTGAAAAAAAGGTGATGAAAAAAATTGTTATAGGCTGTTATTCACTAAATTTTTAGAGGAACTAAAGAAAAAGATGTGTTCATGAAACCGCAGGCTTACTGGATTCCTTTCATATTTTCAATAATCTGATAGCGCTCTTTGCTCTTGTATACAGCTAGTTCAAACCCAGACTTCCTACATGCAAAACAATCATTCCAGTCATTGTACTATCTCTCTGTTCTTGATCACTTGATCACTTGAATCCCGTTATTCATCCATTTGCTCAAGCGGGCTCCAGTAACATTTCCATTGGACCCTATCACGTGCCAATGTAGCCCAATGTTCTAATTTTATTTATTTTATGGCTATAAATTCATTTTATTTTATTAATATACTCTTGTTTATTTAAGTAATGGATTTTTAATTTGCTCTATTACATTGATGTTACTTATTTTAGTGTTTCATTATTTCTGTTGTTATTGTTTTTTCATTCTAAACTTGCTCAGGGATTACTCTTGACTCTGCTTTCAGCAATGACTCCTTGAGGGGCTCAGGAAACTCCATAGGATTAATTCTACATAGGCCATGTGCAAGAGAAGCACCTAAATCAGCTGTACTATTGTTCTGACATGATTTTCTTTTGCAATTTATTAAATCACCAACTTAAAAGTTATTCATGATTGAGTCTTGGACATGCAGTGTTGCAGTACCAATCCCTTCACCATCATTCCACCAATATCCCAAGTTTCCCCCCCCATTCTTTGACTTGTCTCTATGGCAGGTACTTTTCCTTTTTTTTTCCCTTTAAAGTCAACCCCAATTTTATTGCTTAATTTAAAGGATTAATTTAATCTTTTATTATTATAGGATTTGTGTTACTTATGTATATTGTGTTAATTTTATTTTCTTAATAAAGTGTGCCAGCTAAAACATCAAGTAAAAGGGTCAGCTGCCCAAGGAAATTATAAATTTGGAGAATGGGACTATAGGTGAAGAGAAGATAGATCTATTCAAAAGCCACAGAAGTGAGTGGTGAAATTTTGTCTGCCTAGAATGTTAGATTAATTTCCTGTGTCAAAGAAGTTCTTAATTAATAAAATCCATCTTCTCAGGTCATGACTAGGTGTATCCCCAAACCAAAACAAACTAAACAAATTTCTCTACTACTACAATAATAATGTTTTTCCAATTTTCAGGATGTTTAAAGTGCCACATTATTTTTTGACTTTTCAGTCATACCTGGTGGTGCTCAGGAGTCACTATTGGTGGTACTTAGGGAAGCATGTTGTGTCCAGCATAGAGGATGGTCTCCTACATGTAAATCACAGCCTCCAGCAACTTGAGCCATCTTCCTTGTTCTTGAAGAGATATTCTCTTAGACAGTCTACAATGCCTTCTCGGCCTCAGTCTCTCTTTATGAATATTTTTACCTATCCAACAACAACAAAAAAAAATCAATCCTTTCTTACAGTTTTGCTCCAGTTAGCCTTCTAATAACATCTTCCAATTACTCTATTTCTGCAAAGCCTTTCTAAGATCCTACTGGCAGATACACTGACATAACTATAAAAGCTCTTCTTAAATGTCCTTTTCTGGTTTAAATAAATGCTCATTCTGTGGCCTCTATTTTAACCTACACTCCAATAAGCATGTTAATTTTGTGTTGTACTTGATACGGAAGACAGTGATACAGTGACAGTATACTTAACTGTTAAAAGTATGTTTTATTGGACTGGAAAGATACTCCAGGAGGCAAGGTGGTTTACTTGTATGCAACTAGCCCTAGTTCAAATCCTTGGCACTCCACATAGTCCCCTGACCACCCCAGGAATGACCCTGAGCTCAGAGTCAGGAGTATGCTCTCATTTAGTCAGATGTAGTCCAGCCCATCCCCCACAAAAATATATTTGGGGACCCAGAGGATTACTGGTTCAATAACTAAATATTTCACAAGCATGAAGTTATGATTTGAGTCCTGCTGCCACTCACATGCACCAGGAATGGTCCTGATAACTCTATAATCTTGTCTCTCCCGCTGATATATCGAGGGTATTGAATAAATTGTGCACAGCTGGGTGTGTGAGCACAATATTTAAATATTGTGTGATCCCCTGTGAACACATCTAAAGATTCATGAGCAGTAAGACCAGGAGTACAACCCCCATTGACCTTATGTTTAAACAACTTCTGAAATAAGAATGTGAGTAGTATAAATAAATGACAGAGACCCATTGTGAGAACATGTGCAAGTACACAGCTACGAGTGGGACCCACAGTGGTCAAAACAACAGTAGAAAAACAAAAGAGAGAAATATGTTCCGTTGTTACCCTGACACTAATAAGGTAATTTATTTTTCTTTAAAATATTGTTTTATAAGTGTTAAATACCACTCCATAATTCCTTAGACTCTTTCTACCCTTTCTCCTATCCTTTCCCCCTCTGATATCAGAGGTTTTGTTGTCAACTGGTCATTTTAACTTAACTGGCATCCAGTAGGAGCACGCAACAATTTAGTTAGGAAATAACATAGAAGCCAAGTAAGTGCAATAAACAAAAACAATTGACACAACTAACAATAACAGCTTAGTAAACCCTTAGACAAGGTCTTAATGTCCTCATGATGAGATATAACAATTTTCACAAATTTTATTTTACTGATATAAAATTTTGGTAATTTTGATTATCATTTAGTATAACAGGGTCAAACTGGTGGGGGAGCAGTATTGAAATATTGAATGCCTATGACAAATGCATCCTGAACACCTTTATAAACCAGGGTACTTAAATAAAGTGGAATGGTCTTTTAAAGAAAATCCATAGATCTTATAAGAATAGAAATGACTTGCTAATGGGAGAAGAATAGAGTTGAGAGATACTTTACAAGTAATGAACTTGGGTGAAATGGGCTCCTACCACTGCAGGTGTCCTTTTTACATTCTTCCTGTTTATTAGGTTGAACTTTACTGTGGTATAAGAGGTACTATGGCCTTCTTGATAGGTATTTGGAAACTGAGTTTCCTATGTAGGAAAATGCAGTTGAAGGAAGAACCTAAACTAGACCAGGATAAGACTAATCTTTGATCTCACTGTCTTGGGTCAGCCTTTAAAAAAAAAAAAACTGTGACAGAGCGCTACAGTTCAGTCTTCATTAGGAGGGCAAATTTGACAGAAATTTAGGAGCTAGGCAAGGACTATCTACCACTAAGCAATCATAAAATAAAATTGATTGAACTGTGCTTCATAATTAATCTAGTTCCTTGTTACTCTTTTTTATTGTTTTGGGGTCACAGCCAGTGATGCTCAGGGATTACTCCTGGCTCTGCACTCAGAAATTACTCCTGGTGGTTCTCAGGGGACCATACACGATTTGGGATAGAACTCGGCTGACTGCATGCAAGGCAAACACATTCCCCACTGTACTGTCTCTCTGGCCCTGTTATTCTTTATATTTATAATTTTATTTGTATCAGTCTTACTTTATTGGAAACTTGTTTTCATTTTGTCTGAATTGTATATTGGAGAATTGAAATTGTGTATTTCTATGATAGAGTAAAATATGCAATGAAGGCACCTCTGCATCATGTGACTAGAAGGAGTTCCCAAACGGAAGGTGAATCTTAGGGTAATGGTGGGAGGTGATGAGTTCCGGCTATACGCCCTAGCTTTGGTTCTCTCTGTTACTGTAAAGGCTTGGCGTCTGGTCTTCTTTAAGACAACTGTGGGTTGCTTGTTGACTGTTTTAATCTGAGGAGAAAATTAGGAAGGGATTTCAAACATAGCTTTATGTTTATTTGTCAAGTTAGACAACAATGCCTAGAGTTAAATAACTCCTATAAGACATCTTTGGGGAGAAAGGTTGTGTTTGACTTTGGATATCTTTAGTCCATACAGGAAGCTGTTAGATCTGATATGAATATGAAGAAAGACATAGGGTGGAAAGCTAGTCCTTGAAAAGTCATATCCAAATAGGGAATATAATACTAATACTATTAGGTAATACTAATATTAATTAATTCATAGTTTCACATAATGAAACAAAGCTCTGAATAATATATTCTGGAAATAATGTGAATAATATATGAAAACATACCTTGATATATACTACTATTATTAAAATAACCAATAGCTCTGTGGATTCTGTTGTTAACTTTATAATCCTATGGTTCTGTTCTTCATGCACTTTCAATTATATTTTTGTATGATCTAAGGCAAAGATTTATTTGGAGAATACATTTGTCATTAATAAAGAATATTTTCATTTTTTTTCTGGGGAGATTTGCAATTACGATATAATGATTAAATACAGGGTGAGTTAACCTGTTGTATATAATAATATACAAATTTTTATTTTCTTATTTTATTTATTTATTTATTTATTTATTTATTTGTTTATTTTTGCTTTTTGGGTCACACCCAGCAATGCTCAGGGGTTTCTCCTGGCTCTGCACTCAGGAACTACTCCTGGCAGTGCTCAGGGAACTATATGGGATACCAGGGATCGAATCCTGCGCCGGCACAGGCCAGCGGCATGCAAGGCAAATGCCCAACCCGCTGGGCTATGGCTCCGCCCCCAATTTTTTAACACATTGTTTCTTAGAGTCTGGTAACTTCTGATTTTATTCAGTTGAAACCAAGAAAACTACTTACATTTGGAATTGGAGGAAGGAAATAATTTCCCTTAAAATACCATGAAAATCCCTGAATATTACTAATATGTACTATAAGGCTTTTTTTCCACTCAATTTATCTGGAGAAACCCTAATTTGCATATGTTTGCATCTATTTGCATGTACAATTCAAGTGAATTGCAACTCCAAGTTGCAATTATTTGCAACTCCAAGTATTTAAGATGAAACAAATTAACTCTTTGTTTTAACCCCCTGTGATTCTTGGCTAATGTTGGTTTGGAAAAGATAAGGGCCTTAAACTGGAAAAAATTTTTTCTTCTGTAAATGTGGAGGGTAGGTGTTTAGGTCGGTCGAACGTGATAAATGTGGGAAGCCATATAAAACCTTGAGATTTTTTTAATGGTTTCAGGTATATTCAAGTATGGACTCACAGCGTACCCCATTCAACAAGAATAATCCCAGAAGTTTTTGAGACACTTTCATCTTTTATCAGGATTTTAGAGTTGGTGGAGGCATTCCTTGTCCTTGGTTTCTGTATCTTGCTTTACTTCTCTCTTCATGTTACATCCCTGCCTTAGTTAAATGTGTTCTTAGTCGTGTCTTCAATTTTATGCAATTTATATTATAATAAGACTGTATAGTCATATATATGTTCACTAGATAGATTTCAGAAAAGAAAAATTCTTCTAACCCCCTTAGCATTTTAAGTAGATATATGGCTACAGTTCTTTAGCTAGCTCTTTGGCTAGATATCCTTTTCATTCTAATACTAAAGAGAAAGCTATACCAACGGCTGGGAATCATTATTGAGACTGTGATGGGGAGCAATTGCTGCCTATTACTGATGCTCTAGATTGGTACCTTTGTGATATGAATATCAAATGTCTTAAATCATTTTAAGTGGTTATTGGTTGCCTTAACTTTCGATTCTGTGATTCAATGCCAAGATAAGCGAAAGTCAGTGTCCCTCAGTTTTAGGTCTATGCAAATGAATTTGAGTTGAAACAATTTCTTTTGAAAACTAGTAAAAAAACTAATTAAAGTTTGTCATTTAATCACTTGGAATTTTGTCTCATTGAAACCTTGCTACTCTATTTAACCTACTTCTATTTGGCAAATATCTGCTGCCATGTTAGGTTATGCCTTTTTGCTTAAATTAACTCTTAAGTAATATTGCATAGTAGATACCAGAAAATGAGTGGAGGAGAAAAGTTTTCATGTTTGAAAAAAAATACAAGACTGATTTTATTATATTACCAGGGAAATAAGTTAGATTGCTCTGGCAGTCTCAATAAATCACACATGAAGTCGTCTTTTTTCCCCCCTAAATTAAATTTTTATTTAAATAAAAGTGTTATGTTTGTATTTGAGCTGACAGCTAAATCTGATAATTAGAGTGCATGAAGTTGGCTTTGATTGGCATTGTAATTGGATTGTCATTGGGCTGAGAACCTATTATCTTTGGATCATGCCCCATGAAATCTGTTGAAGAAACTTTGCTGCCAGTCATTAGAGCCACCATCTTGGCTTACAAATTAGGTTTGAAAGGCTTCTTACCACTGGGAATGTAATTTAAACCACCACAATTGCACTCCCATTAATTAAAATTATATTAAAATTATGGTTCATTTTCTAAATATTTTTTTCATATTTTATTAGACATACTTATTACTAAATGCTTAACAAATTACATAGCAGTGCTTAGTAAAATTATGTTTCAGAAATAATCCATCTCTTCAGCACATGCTACTCAGCATTTGTAGAATTAGTCAGTGTTAATCATTAAAAGAGATACAATTTTTTTTTCCACTAGAGTTTAATAAAGAAGCATTTCCATTATTTTAACATACAATGCAGGACCGGAAGTGTCTAATGAAAATGTACATTAGCCCTCCTCATAACAACATATACAATTTTGCAATAAGGAAATAAAGCCTCTTATGGTCACTGGTTATACTGCCTTAATTTTTTTTTCTAAAACAACAGAAAACCATAAAAGAGAGAATCTTTTTCTTCTTTTTGGAAAGAAGATTAAGTGGGGGAGGGGAATGCACATGCCTGCCAAAATCTGCGCAACTCTTCATTCCTATTATTGTATGCTAAAAGCAGGTTGGGGCTGAGTAAGAAGGCAAAGGAGTTGATGAGGACTATAGAATAAGAAGTATAGCTGTTGAGGCGAAACTGTTTTTCAATGCTGGTGGAGAAGGCAATATATGTACCCGAGCTCACAGCTCCCTTTCTGCCCCAGCGTCCTTCTTTTTGGCAAACTCATGCAGATACTCATGTCACCAACCCAGTGCTTATGAAGACTTCAGATTACTACAAAACACTCAACGACGATGTCTTTGTTTCTCTTGCTTTCTTTCTTTTCATCTTTTTTGTGATTGATGCCATGTTTTGTTCCGAAATAATTCCGTGCATCTTAGTTTCTTGACAGAAGATAACTTTAGAGTGATACTTTGACAACTTGTATAAAAAAAATTGAATGGAACTTAAGTTTCTATTAGTTATCAAATGTGTCCTAATTTTATTTAGATAGTATTAAACATCTGTGTCCTCCATTGTTTGCCTAGGGATTCCTTCTCCAGTACATTACAAAAACAAAACAAAACAAAACAAAAAAGACAGGGAACCTATTTTCATTGTTATTTCTGTCTCATTTCAGTGTTTTGTTCAACACCTGATGCATAAGACATCATTATAAAATACTAAATGTAATTGAATTATAAATCTATTTTCTAAAAATTGTAGTAATAGCTGGAGTCGCATCTTAGGTGGGCTAGAGTTTCTCATATATAGATAACAAGGTATAGATTATAAAGGTCTCTCTGACTTATTTTGTTCACTATTTTTTTAAAATTTTTGTATCACACTCAGCAATGCTCAGGAATTACTTCTGTTGGTGCTTAATAGAAACATATGGGATGCCAGGATGGAACCCGGGTCAGCCATGTACAAGACTAATGCCCTATTGCTGTACTATTGCTCCGGACCCTACTATATGTTTTTAAGTAAATGTTGTTACATCTTTATCCAATTAGCGTTTTTACATTCTCCCAGACTACCTTCTTTTAAAAAATAAAATTTCATCCCAAAAGGGAGGAGAAATTGAAGAGTGGGACAGGCCCATTGGCGCTCTAACTCACTGATAGAAGAGGAAATTAGAAAACAATTATCAGTATAGAAAAATGCTTTGAGCATGTTTGGACCTGTGGACCCCCCTTCTCAGAATATGTTCTAGAGAAGTAATCATCTGATGAGTTATTTAATCTAGCCAACTTTTATTGGCTGCTCAAAATGAGACAGTCACAGTGCTCAGTACTGTACATTAAATTTTCTCGCTTAAGGCTTAGAAGAGACTGATGAGTAATTGTAATTCCTACAATTACTCTCCTGCAACAGATGGCAAAATGAGGCATGGGAGAATTTTATACAATATGTCGAAGTGTCCAAGTTACATGACTGTTTAGAATTTTGAACAACCTAGAATCTTTCTGTCTACTGATCTTGCTTAGTGTTCAGTCATTAGAGTGACAGTTAAGGAGAGAAAGTAAACTAAAAGCTCAGATATAGGGATTTTTTTTCAAAGACTCTAACCTGTAAAAATAATTCTTTAGATATGTCCAATGGGCAGTGAAATAAAATGATAAAACTGAAATGTACAAAATAGTCTAATTTTTGCTTTTTTAGCAAGTGATTGTCCTTTCTAATCCTTATTGAAAAAAATCTGTAGGGTTTGAACTGTTTCTTCATTTCTTGGTTCATCATCTTTATATTCTATTTTTCTTTACAGTGAAATTGCTAATTGTATGGTTCTTTAAGCTAGATTACACAAGTGGGGATTTATTTTAACTTTTAAAACTGTCAGATAGCATTGAAAAAACTTTTTGTGATATGCCACCAAACAATTAAGTTTCCCTTCTAAAATAATACTCCTTGGTGCTCTTCACTTAATCACTTGACATCCCGTTATTCATGATTTGCTCAAGCGGGCGCCAGTAATATTTCCATTTGACCCTATCACGTGCCCAATGGCTTCTGGTTGCTTCAGGAATACAAAGAGCCTCAAACTGTTCATTCAGGGTCTTGACGAAGAAGAGTGACCATCTTGTAAATGGGCGGCCACGTGATATTTTGATATCCCATGGGATCCAGTCGGTAACAGCTCTAGTTCAGTGATCGTCTCCAAATCTCATTACATGCCCAGCCCATCTAATTTTCGATGCCTTGGCAAACGAGACAGTGTCCCTGACTCTGGAACAGTGACAGAGGTCAGAGTTCGGATTACTTCGTTCATTTGAGTGAGGCATGTTATTCCAAGCATAGCTCTTTCGATTCCTCTTTGGGAGACCCGAATAGCATTCTCATCCTGCTTTCGAAAGGGCACAGGTCTGTGAAGCATATGTTAATACAGGGAGAATGGTGGCTTTGAAGGTATGTGCCCGGAGCCAGAGGTTCTTTGTCTTTTCGCTATTTCTTCCATGCTTTTGAAGGCATTCCATGCCGCTCATCCCTCCTGCACAGCTCAGGTTTTAGGTTGTTCATCATGTTGCTTTCTCGACCTAGGTACATATAACTGCTTCATTCAGAGATGTGTGTTCCATTGAGAGTGAATGGGGCCTCTGGAACTAGTTCATTTTTCATGAACATAGTTTTGTTGAGATTCAGCGGTAGATCTATCTTTCCACATTCTCGGTCGAAGTCAGCCATCATTTGTGTCGCTTGGCTAATGTTTGGTGTTATTAGAATGATGTCATCAGCGAAGTGGAGGTGGATTAGTTGCCGACCATCTATCTTTACTTCCATTCCTTCCCATTCTAATTGTTGCATGATGTTCTCAAGGGTGGCGCATGAAGAGTTTTGGTGAAACGGTTTTGACTGAAGAGTTTTGGTAGCTGAAGAGTTTTGGTGAAATGGTATCACCCTGCCGATCCCCTCTTTAGGCATTGATGATCACTTCTTTATAGAATGGTGAGATCCTGGTGGTGAATCCGTAATACAGCTCATGAAGGATCTTGATGTATTGGGTTTGAATGCCCTGTTTGGCTATGGCTTCGATGACTGCTTCAGTCTCCACAGAATCAAAGGCTTTCTTTAAATCAATGAACGTCTTTGGAGGAAAGTCCATATTGTTTTCCAGAAAGGCTGTACCAGCCGGCATTCCCACCAACAATGGATGAGTGTCCCCTTTTCCCCACACCCACGTCAGCACTTGTTATTCTTGCTCTTTTGAATATGTGCCAGTCTCTGTGGTGTAAAGTGGTATCTCATTGTTGTTTTGATTTGCATCTCTCTGATGATTAGTGATGATGAGCATTTTTTCATATGTTTTTTTTGCCATTCGAATTTCTTCCTTGCTGAAGTTTCTGTTCATTTCTTCTCCCCATTTTTTTGATGGGGTTGTTTGTTTTCTTCTTGTAAAGTTCTACCAGTGCCTGATAGATCCTGGATATTAACCCCTTATCAGATGGGTATTGGGTGAATATTCTTTCCCATTCTGTGGACTGCTTTTGTATCTTAGTCACTGTTTCTTTTGAGGTGCAGAAGCTTTTAGTTTCATGTAGTCCCATAAGTTTATCTTTTCTTCTAGTTGCTTTGTTAGTGATGTTTCATCTTTGAAGATGCTTTTAGCTTCAATGTCATGGAGGGTTTTTCCTATATTTTCTTCAATGTACTTTATGGATTCAAGTCTGATATTGAGATCTTTAATCCACTTTGATCTGATTTTTTGTGCATGGTGTTAGACACAGGTCCATTTGACCCAGCGATAACACTCCTTGGAATCTACTCTGGGAAGCCAAAAATACGCAGCGGAAACACCATCCCTACTTTTATGTTCATAGCAGCATTATTCACAATAGCCAGAATCTGGAAGCAAACAGAGTGCCCGAAAATCGATGACTGGATAAAAAAGCTTTGGTACATCTACACAATGGAATACTATGCAGCGTTAGGAAAAATGAAGTTATAAAATTTGCCTACAAATGGATGGACATGGAGATTATGTTGAGTGAAATTAGCCAGAAGGAGAGAGACAGATACAGAATGACTGCATTTATCTGCATAACATAAATATATAGGTACATATTATGATACCAATATCCAAGGTCAAGTGAAACATATATCAGGAGGTCCTGTCAAAGGTGGAAATTATCACAAACGTGTGGGATTCAGAGGCTAGGTAAGACAGAAATGGAACTGTGTGCTAACAATTGTTGAGGGTACTAATGCCAACCTAGAACTGAGCATTAAATAGAGGCAAGAGGATACACATGACGGCCCTTTGATGTATGTTCTGTAATCCATAGTCTGGAGGGAAGGAAGAGAGAGAAAGAGAGAGAAATGGAAAGAAATCAAGAACCTGCCATGGAGCAGGGCTGGGGGAGGGGGGAGGGAACTGGGGGACGTTGGTGGTGGGAGATGGGCACTGGTGGCGGGATGGGTGCTGCAACACTGTTTGACCAAAACCCAAATATTAACTTTTTAATTGTATATCTTTGTAATTTTAAAAATAAAAAATTAAAAAAAATAATAAATCAATGAACGTGAGAGAGTGGCATCCTGAACTCCCTACAAACTTCAGTGAGCTTGGTTACCATGTGGATATGGTCGATTTTGCTGGATCCTTTTCGGAAGCCAGCTTGCTCTCATGGTTGCCCTTCTTCTAATGTTCTGCCAATCCTTCTCAAGATTACTCGAGTGAACAGCTTGTAGATGACAGACAACAAGCAGATGGGGAGATAGTTGCCAATGTCGTGATATCTCCCTTTTTGAACAGTAGAACTGTCTTGCTGGTTTTCCAATTCGAGGGCACCTTGCATTCGGACAGGTAGTGTGGGAAGAGCTGAGCCAGTGTATTGGTGCTCTTACACCTGAGTCAAACTTGTCTGGTTTTCTTATTGCCTCTGAGTGGGTCTTTGAGCTCAACTGAGCCTCCAGAAAAAATAGACTCATTGTGGAGACAGGCCTGCATGTTCACTACTGTCCAAGCAGTAAGCACTTTAGTGTGAGTCAAATTATTACTTTCCAGAAGGACTCTGCATTTTGGCAAAAAAGCTGAATAGTCATATTTTAGCTATCTTTACACAAGATTGAACTCAAAAAGCTTGAGGAATCTCAGAAAGATCAAAAAGGAAACTAATGGACAGAGAAATGAGAACAAAAAGGGTGGACAGTTCTTTAACATTTTCATGTAACTCCATTGGTAAAAAAAACTGTTTTCAGATAAAACACCAAGGTTCTTAGTCAGCTAAATTGGGATGAAGCACTTTCTGGACTGGGGTTCACTAAGTGCAGACGCATCTTTTGTATCTACTCTAATACTCATGCTGTGGTCTGACCTCCATCACACTAGTTATTTGTTTAGATTCAAATGGTGGCTTAAGATCCCTTCAGCTTCTTGTACTCTGTTTAACTACTTAGTGAATTGTATCAACAAAGATACACCAGTTCTCCACACTTTTATTCATACAAATCAGATAAGAGGAGTCAAGTCACATATTTATAAATTGTTCTATACCTAAAATGTTGCTCTAGGCACGGAGACTCAGAGGCATGGCAAGCTAACCATAGTGTATTCGATATGCCAAAAACAGTAACAATAATGGATCTCATTCCCAACCTATGGAGACATTACTGGAACCCACTCGAGCAAACATTTGAGAAATGGGAGTATGATACATTAGGTTTCCTTTACGGTATAATTCAATGAAAAGGTACTACCCTTAGATTGTGAGTCAGACTGTGACAGCTGTGTATGGGAAGAAGAGAATAGTCAGATACTGATAGAAAAACGATAGAGTAGACATCTCAAGTTTTGTCTCAATAGGTTATATTTTGGCAGTTGAGAAATGACATGATGTGTTGCCAAACATTTTAATAACCATATAAATCTTTTTTAAGAGAGTGCTTATATATCTTTACTACTTCAACTTACAATTTTTTGTGACATTCTGTTTTTTTATTAATTTTTTATTTTTACAATTACAAAGATATACAATTAAAAAGTTCACATTTGGGTTTTGGTCATAGAGTGTTCCAACACCCATCTCGCCACCAGTGCCCATCTCCCACCACCAACGTCCCCCGGTTCCCTCCCCAGCCCTCCTCCATGGCAGGTTCTTTATCTCTTTCCGTATCTCTCTCTTTCTCTTTTCCTTTCCCTCCAGACTATGGATTACAGAACATACATTAAAGGGTTGTCATGTGTATATTATTGCCTCTATTTAATGCTCAGTTCTAGGTTGTCATTAGTACCCTCGACAATTGTTAGCACATTGTTCCATTTTCTGTCTTACCTAGCCTCTGACTCCCACACGTTTGTGATAATTTCCACTTTTGACAGGACCTCCTGATATATGTCTCACTTAACCTTGGATATTGGTATCATAATATGTACATATATATTTATGTTATGCAGATAAATGCAGTCATTCTGTATCTGTCTCTCTCCTTCTGGCTAATTTCGCTCAACATAATCTTCTCCATGTCCATCCATTTATAGGCACATTTTATAACTTCATTTTTCCTAACAGCTGCATAGTATTCCATTGTGTAGATGTACCAAAGCTTTTATCCAGTCATCGATTTTCGGGCACTCTGTTTGCTTCCAGATTCTGGCTATTGTGAATAATGCTGCTATGAACATAAAAGTAGGGATGGTGTTTCCGTTGCATATTTTTGGTTTCCCAGAGTAGATTCCCAGGAGTGGTATGGCTGGGTCAAATGGGAGTTCAATTTCTAGTCTTTGGAGGAATGTCCATATTGTTTTCCAAAAGGCTGTACCAGCCGGCATTCCCACCAACAATTGGATGAGTGTCCCCTTTTCCCCACATCCACGCCAGCACTTTTGTTCTTGCTCTTTTGAATATGTGCCAGTCTCTGTTAACCATATAAATCTTAAAACACTGAGGAATTTTAAATTTTCTCATGGAATATTTATAATTTAAAAGTAATTATTTATTATGATATAACCATCATATATTTATATATCTATGCATTATAAGTACCCCTTCTCTTTCTTTCTCTCTTTTCCTCCCTTTCTCTCTCTCTGTTGTGCATGCGATTTCTGGAGCCTAGAATTTTATATTCAATCTAAATTTTTCTAGTCTCACATTTACAGAATAAAAGAATACTTTTCTAATATATTTAAAATTTTTTAAAGATATTTTAAAATATTTTTAAATTTTTTTAAAAAAATTAAATATCGTATATGACCGTGAGATATACAATTACTAGGATGTTCATGTTTGGGTTTCGGTCATATAGTGTTCCAGTACCCATCCCTCCATCAGTGTCCATTATCCACCACCAATGTCCCCAATTCCTCCCCCTCCCTAGCCTGCCTCTCTGACAAGTTCTTTATCTCTTTTCTCTTTTTCTTGCTCTCTCTCTCTCTCTCTCTCTCTCTCTCTCTTCCTTCTCTTACACATTGTGCATTGTAATATATACAATTATAGGCTATTGTGTGTATCTTTTGCCTATATTCAATGCTCAGTTCTAGGCTGGTATTATCATTTTCAATGATTATTAGCACAATTTTTCTTTTTTCTATCTTACCTAACCTCTGACTCCCACAAGTTTGTGGTAGTTTCCACGTGTTGACAAGACATCCTGATCCATGATTTGCCTGACCTTGGATATTAGTAACATAATGTATATATGTCAAATATATATATTACTTTGGTGTATATAAGGGGCAGCTGGTAAGATCTCCCCCAGCATATTAATCCAGTCTCCAGCCCACAGATTAATCCAGTCTCCAGCCCAGCTTGTCAGAAACCCAGCCTACAAGGACCCGCCCTGCAGAGACCCGCCCTTCAGAGGAGAGTATTTCAAGCCCAGGAATGCTTGAGCCTAAGACACAGGTACACCCGGCAGAGCAGAAACCAGCTTTCCCGTTGCGCGGGCCACGCGATTTACCTCCAAATTACCATAAATATTCTACCCACCCTCTGAGAGAGCCCCACAAAGTAATGAGAATATAGCGCCCACATGGCAGAGCCTGGCAAGCTGTCCAATGCGTGTTCGATATGCCAAATCCAGTAACAAAAATGTTTATTTTTCTGACCCCGAAAGAGCCCTTAATACGGCAGCAGTAAGAAAGGCAAACAAGCAGTGCCTGATAAAATTTCAGGGCTGTCCTAGGCTGCCAAAACGAAGAAGGACTAAAATGACTATCTGTACTTTCAATGCACATACGCTGGCATCGGAAGCATACATTGAGGATCTGATGCTGGAAGCTCAAAAGATCAAGTATGACATCATTGGTCTGACTGAGACGAGGAGGCGTCAGTCGCATCATGCTGTATTTGACACTGGAGAAGAATTGTTCCTTGGAACATGTGATGAAAGAGGCGTCGGTGGTGTTGGTGTCCTTGTCAACATGAACATGGCTGTCAACATTGATTCATTTGAATGCCTAACAAACCGAATAGGGCGATTACACTTGAGGAGATATGGCCCACTGCCAGCAATTTCTATCTTCATTGTCTATGCACCAACATCTACATACAAAGAAGATGAAATTGAGAAATTCTACATGGAATTGAAGGAGTTCTATAAAAAAAGATCACACCTTCTACAAGATCCTAGTTTTAGTATTAATAAGTGGCCGCGATAAGCGGCCGCCCGCCCGGCCAGCCACACACCCCAAGACTCTACCTGATATGCAGACAGGCCGGGGTGAGAGTTCAAAATGACGGTTTAGTTCCGGTTCCGCTTCGGACTTCTGGGGGTTGTAGTTCCACCTTCTGCCGAGACCTGGGGCTCTACCACAGCCCCAGGCGCCTGCCCGCCAGCCGCACACCCCAGGGACTCTCACACCTTCTACAAGATCATAGTCGGTGATTTTAATGCCAAGATAGGACCGAGAAGATCGGCTGAAGAACTCCACATCGGGACCCATGGCCTAGAATGGAACGAACAGGGTGAAAGACTATCTGAGTTCATCATGTCCACCAAGACTATTCATGGGAACTCACAGTTTCAGAAGGCTGAAGCAAAACGTTGGATATGGGAATCTCCTGGTGGACAGTTTCACAATGAAATTGACCACATCATCTTCAATCGATGGTTTTGTCTGACCAATGTTGCTGTCGTCCCCAAATTCCAGAAAGGATCGGACCACCGCCTCCTTCGGTGCAAAATTCTACTTCCTGCAACAGAGGAGAAAAAGCTGCAAAGTTTAAGAAGAGAACTCCCAGAACGACCACCAACTGGGAACTCTTTTGGCACCATTGCGGCAACATGGGAAGATTCAATCATTGATGACATCGATGAAGAATACAACCGACTGGTTCAGCACCTCCATGATTGTGCGAAGAATGCCGCGAGAGAGAAAAACACAAAAGGACACTTGTCTTCAGAAACTCTTGAGCTCATTCGCCAATGTGGCAAGGCGCGAGCCTCAGGAGACCAAATGCTAACATCCAAGCTTGCTAAACAGTGCAGAGAAGGGATAAAGCAGACCTCAAAGACAGAAGAGCAGAAATACTGGAAGATGCAGCAGAAGCCGGGAAAAGTATTCGCACTGCCCGCCTGTCCTTCTATAACAACCTGCCAACTATAAGACCAAGATGACTGCCCTCCGACACCCTGATGGATCTATCACATCATCCAGAAAGGCAATGGAGAAGATTATCCAGGACTTCTACTCAAATCTCTTTGATAGCCACATCCACCTGCCACACACCAAATTCCACAGGATGGATATGTCATTCCCAACGTTCTCCCTTCTGAAATCCGACATGCCATCTCCTCGGTAAAGAAGGGAACAGCACCAGGCCCAGACAAAGTCAGACCCGAACACCTGAAGAAACTGCTGTCAGTACTCATCAATACACTAGCTCGGCTCTTCACACGCTACCTGTCCGAATGCAAGGTGCCCTCCCAATGGAAAACCAGCAGGACAGTTCTACTGTTCAAGAAGGGAGATATTCACGACATCGGCAACTATCGCCCCATCTGCCTGTTGTCTGTCATCTACAAGCTGTTTACACGAGTCATCCTGAACAGGATTAGCAGAACACTAGATGAAGGACAACCATGCGAGCAAGCAGGTTTCCGGAAAGGATTCAGCACAATCGACCATATCCACACAGTAACCAAGCTCATTGAGGTTTGTAGGGAGTACAAGATGCCGCTCTGTCTCACGTTCATTGATTTACAGAAAGCCTTTGATTCTGTGAAGACTGAAGCAGTCATCGAAGCCCTAGTCAAACAGGGCATTCAAACCCAATACATCAAGATCCTTCGTGAGCTGTATTACGGATTCACCACCAGGATCTCACCATTCTACAAAGAAGTGATCATTGATGTCAAAAGAGGGGTTCGACAGGGTGATACCATCTCACCAAAACTCTTCAGTGCCACCCTCGAGAACATCATGAGACAATTAGAATGGGAAGGAATGGGAGTGAAGATAGATGGTCGGCAACTACACCACCTCCTCTTCGCTGATGACATCGTTCTAATTACACCAAACATTAGCCAAGCGGCACAAATGCTGGCTGACTTTAACCGAGAATGTGGAAAGGTAGGTCTACAGCTGAATCTGAAGAAAACTATGTTCATGCGAAATGAACTAGTTCCTGAGGCCCCATTCACTCTCAATGGAACAAACATCTCTGAATGCAGCGGTTATGTTTACCTAGGTCGAGAAGTCAACATGATGAACGACCTAAAACCTGAGCTGTGCAGGAGGAAGAGAGTGGCATGGAATGCCTTCAAAGGCATCGAAGAAATAGCTAAAAGGACAAAGAACCTCCGGCTCCGGGCACATCTCTTCGACTCCACCATTCTCCCTGCATTAACATACGCCTCAGAGACCTGGGCCCTACGAAAGCAGGATGAGAATGCTACTCGGGTCTCCCAGAGAGGCATCGAAAGAGCTATGCTTGGAATATCACGTCTCACTCAAGTGAGAGAAGGAATCCGGAGTTCTGACCTCCGTCGCTATTCCAGAATCAGGGACGCTGTCTCGTTTGCCAAGGCATCGAAAATCAGATGGGCTGGACATGTAATGCGATTTGGAGACAACCGCTGGACTAGAGCCTTTACCAACTGGATCCCATGGGATGTCAAAAGATCACGTGGCCGCCCACCTACAAGATGGTCAGACTTCCTTGTTAAGACCCTGAAGGAACGGTTTGATGCTCTTCATATTCCTGAATCAACCAGATGCCATTGGGCTACATTGGCACGTGATAGGGTCCAATGGAAATGTTACTGGCGCCCGCTAGAGCAAATCGATGAATAACGGGATTCAATTGATCAAGTGATCAATGTATATATGTATATGTATGTATGTGTATACATATATATTTATATCATGCAAATAAATGAAGTAATTCTATATCTTTCTTTTTCCTTCTGACTAATTTCACTCAAACTGATCCTCTCCAAGTCCATCCATTTATAGGCAAATTTTATAACTTCATTTTCCCTAACAGCTGAATAGTATTCCATTGCATAGATGTAACAAGTTTCTTTACCCAATTATCAGTTCTCGAGCACTCTGGTTTTTTCCAGGTTCTGGCTATTGTGAATAGTGCTACTATGAAAATAAAAGTGCAGATGGTGTTCCATTTGTGTTTTTGGCTTTCCAGGGTATATTCCAAGGAGTGGTATGGCGGGTCAAATGGGAGCTCAATTTCTAGTCTTTGGAAAAATGTCGATATTGTTTTCCAAAAGGTTATACCAGTTGACATTCCCCAGCAATGGATGAGAGTCCTTTTCTCCCTGCAACTACGCCAGCATTTGTTGTCCTTTCTCCTTTGGATATGTGCCAGTCTCTGTGGTTTGAGATGATATCTCATTGTTTTGATTTGCATCTCTCTGATGATTAGTGACGATGAGCGTTTTTTCATATGCCTTTTGGCCATTCAAATTTCTTCCTTGTCGAATTTTCTGTTCATTTCTTTTCCACATTTTCTGATGGGGTTTGGGTGTTTTTTTCTTTTAAATTCTAGCAGTGCTCAATATATCCTTGATATTAAGCCCTTATCAGATGGGTATTGGGGGTGGGGGAATATTCTGTGGACCTTCTTTGTTTCTTTTTTTTACGCCCCTACCCCTACTTTCTTTGTTTCTTTTGAGGTGCGGAAGCTTTTTAGTTTCATGTAGTTCCATATGTTTTACTTTGCTTCCAATTGCTTTGTTGGTGGTGCTTCACCTTTGAAGATACCTTTAGCTTCAATGTCGTGGAGGGTTTTTCCTATATTTTCTTTACATACTTTATGGATTCATGTCTGATATTGAGACCTTTAATCCATTTTGATCTGATGTTTATGCATGGTGTTAGAGATACAAATTCATATTTTTCATATGTAGCTGCTCAGTTTCGTTTCCCAGCACCACTTGTTAAAGAGGATTTCCTTCCTCATTTCATACGTTTTGCTCCTTTATCAAAGATTAAATTGTCATGTATTTGAATCCAAAGACTCATCAAGAAGATTATACATCATGACCAAGTAGGATTCATCCCGGGTATGCAAGGATTGTTCAACATTTGCAAGTCAATCAACATAATACATCATATCAATAAGAGAAAAAATAAAAACCATATGATCCTATCAATAGACGCAGAGAAAGCATTTGACAAGATCCAGCACCCATTCATGATTAAAACCCTCCAGAAAATGGGAATTGAAGGGACTTTCCTCAAGATAGTTCCAGCCATCTACCAAAAGCCCACAGCGAGCATCATTCTCAATGGGGAAAAGTTGAAAGCCTTCCCCTGAGATCAGGGACAAGACAAGGTTGCCCACTCTCACCTCTTTTATTCAATATAGTACTGGAAGTACTTGCCATAGCAATCAGAGAAGAAAAAGGACATCAAGGGCATCCAGATAGGCAAGGAAGAAGTCAAGCTATCATTATTTGCAGATGACATGATATTATACCTAGAGAACCCTAAACTCTCTACCAAAAAACTCCTAGAAACAATAGACACATATAGTAGAGTGGCAGGATACAAAATCAACACACAAAAGTCGGTGGCTTTCCTATATACAAATAACGAAAGAGAAGAAAGGGATATTAAGGAAACAATTCCATTCACAATTGTGCCACAGAAAATCAAATACCTAGGAATCAACTTACCCAAGTGTGTAAAGGACCTGTATAAAGAAAACTACAAGACACTGCTCCAAGAGATAAAAGAGGACACAAGGAAATGGAAACATATTCCCTGCTCATGGATGGGGAGAATCAACATTGTCAAAATGGTAATACTCCCTAGAGCTCTGTACAGATTCAATGCAATCCCTATAAGGATACCCATGACATTCTTCAAAGAAATTGACCAAACAATCCTGAAATTTGTATGGAACGATAAACCCCCCAAGGATAGCTAAAGCAATCCTCGGGAAAAAGAAGATGGGAGGCATCACCTTACCCAACTTCAAACTGTACTACAAGGCAGTAGTAATTAAAACAGCATGGTATTGGAATAAAAACAGACCCGTGGACATATGGAATAGAATTGAGTATCCTGACACCCAACCTCAAACACATGATCATTTAATCTTTGATAAAGGTGCAACGAGTCTAAAATGGAGTAAGGAAAGCCTCTTCAATAAGTGGTGTTGGGAAAACTGGGCAGCGACATACAAAAGAATGAATTTGGACCTGTGTCTAACACCATGCACAAAAATCAGATCAAAGTGGATTAAAGATCTCAATATCAGACTTGAATCCATAAAATACATTGAAGAAAATATAGGAAAAACCCTCCATGACATTGAAGCTAAAGGCATCTTCAAAGATGAAACATCACTAACAAAGCAACTAGAAGAAAAGATAAACTTATGGGACTACATGAAACTAAAAAGCTTCTGCACCTCAAAAGAAACAGTGACTAAGATACAAAAGCAGTCCACAGAATGGGAAAGAATATTCACCCAATACCCATCTGATAAGGGGGTTAATATCCAGGATATATCAGGCACTGGTAGAACTTTACAAGAAGAAAACAAACAACCCCATCAAAAAATGAGGAGAAGAAATGAACAGAAACTTCAGCAAGGAAGAAATTCGAATGGCAAAAAAACATATGAAAAAATGCTCATCATCACTAATCATCAGAGAGATGCAAATCAAAACAACAATGAGATACCACTTTACACCACAGAGACTGGCACATATTCAAAAGAGCAAGAACAACAAGTGCTGGCGTGGGTGTGGGGAAAGGGGACACTCATCCATTGTTGGTGGGAATGCCGGCTGGTACAGCCTTTCTGGAAAACAATATGGACTTTCCTCCAAAGACTAGAAATTGAACTCCCATTTGACCCAGCCATACCACTCCTGGGAATCTACTCTGGGGAGCCAAAAATACGCAGCGGAAACACCATCCCTACTTTTATGTTCATAGCAGCATTATTCACAATAGCCAGAATCTGGAAGCAACCAGAGTGCCCGAAAATCGATGACTGGATAAAAAAGCTTTGTTACATCTACACAATGGAATACTATGCAGCTGTTAGGAAAAATGAAGTTATAAAATGTGCCTATAAATGGATGGACATGGAGAAGATTATGTTGGAGCGAAATTAGCCAGAAGGAGAGAGACAGATACAGAATGACTGCATTTATCTGCATAACATAAATATATAGGTACATATTATGATACCAATATCCAAGGTCAAGTGAAACTTATATCAGGAGGTCCTGTCAAAGGTGGAAATTATCACAAACTTGTGGGAGTCAGAGGCTAGGTAAGACAGAAATGGAACAGTGTGCTAACAATTGTTGAGGGTACTAATGCCAACCTAGAACTGAGCATTAAATAGAGGCAAAAAGATACACATGACAACCCTTTAATGTATGTTCTGTAATCCATAGTCTGGAGGGGAAGGAAAAGAGAAAGAGAGAGAAATGGAAAGAAATCAAGAACCTGCCATGGAGCAGGGCTGGGGGAGGGGGAGGGAACCGGGGACGTTGGTGGTGGGAGATGGGCACTGGTGGCGGGATGGGTGCTGCAACACTGTTTGACCAAAACCCAAATATGAACTTTTTAATTGTATATCTTTGTAATTTTAAAAAATAAAAAATTAAAAAAAAGAATGCTAAAAAAAAAAAAAGAATAACTGCATTCATTTGTGGGATATAAAAAAAGTATGATACCAGCAAAAGTATTCAAGACCAGACAAAACACAGATGAGGAGGACTTGTCAGTGGTCACAGTCTACCACAAGTGTGTGGGAGTCAGAGGTTAGGTAAGATAGAGAAGAGATCAGCCTGCTAATAATGGTTGGAAATGGTAATGCCAGACTAGAACTTAGCACTGAATGTAGGCAAAGGGATATACATGAATATCTAAATGAATGTATTGCAAACCACAATGTGTAGCTTGCGATATTTACCTTACTGTGGGAGGAGGAGGAGGAGGAGGAGGAGGAAGAGAAGGAGATGAAGAAGACAAAGGAGCCAGAAGAGAAGATGAAGGAGATGGAAGAGACAATGACAACAACAGACGACGATGACAACAGACTATGACAACATCAGGCGAGGAAGACGCGGAGAACAAGGAAGGCGAGAAGGACGAGGATGAGGAGGATGAGGAGGATGATGAGGAGGAAGAGGAGGACGAGGAGGAGGAGAAGGAGGAGGAGGAGGAGAAGTGCCTGCTATAGAGGCAAGCTGGGGGATGGGGAGGGAATCTGGGAACATCTGTCCACTGGTGGAGGGATGGGTGACTGTATGAGTGAAACCTAATCATGAGCAGTTTTTGTAATTGTATATCTCATATTGTTACAATAAAATTAAAAAATAAAAATTTATAAGAAAAAATCCAAAAAAAAATTGTCATGTATTTGAGAATGGGTTTCAGGATACTCAACTCTATTCCATAGGTACACATATATGTTTTTATTCCAATGCTATGCTGTTTTGACTACTACCACTTTGTAGTACAGTTAGAAGTTGGGAAGGGTGATGCCTCCCATCTTCTTTTATCCCAAGGATTGCTTTAGCTATCCTTGGGGGGGTTATTATTCCATACAAATTTCAGGAGTGTTTGGTCAATTTATTTGAAGAATGTCATGGGAATCCTTATAGGGATGACCTTGAATCTGTGTAAAGTTCTAGGGAGTTTTACCATTTTGACAATGTTGATTCTCCCAATCCATGAGCAGGGAATATGTTTCCATTTTTCCGTGTCGTCTTATTTCTTGAAGCAGTGTTTTGTAGTTTTCTTGTACAGGTACTTTACACTCTTAGTTAAGCTGATTCCTAGGTATTTGATTTTCTGTGGCACAATTGTGAATGGGGTCATCTTCTTAATATCTCTTTCTTTTCTTTCGTTATTTGTATATAGAAAAGCCACTGATTTTTAGGAATTGATTTTGTACCCTGCCACTCTACTATAGGTATTGCTTCTAGAAGCTTTTTTGGTAGAGTTTAGGGTAATCTAGGTATAATATCATGTCATCTGCAAATAGTGATAGCTTGACTTCTTCCTTGTATATATGGATGCCCTTAATGTCCTTTACTTCTCTGATTGCTCTGGCAAGTACTTCCAGCATTATATTGAATAGAAGTGGTGAGAGTGAGCAACCTTGTCTTGTCTTATCCCCGCTTTTGGGGGAAGGCTTTCAGTTTTTCCCCATTGAGGATGATTATTGCTGTGGGCTTTTGTTAGATGGTTTTGATTATATTGATGAAGGTTCCCTCAATTCCCATTTTATGGAGGGTTTATTTTTTATGAATGGGTGCTGGATCTTGTCAAATGCTTACTCTGTGTCTATTGATATGATCATGCAGTTTTCATTTTTTCTCTTATTTATATGATGTATTATGTTGACTGATTTGCAGTTGTTGAACCATTCTTGCATTCCTGGGATGAATCCTACTTAGTCATGATGTATAATCATTTTGTTGAGTCTTTGGATTCTGTTTGCGTGTATTTTGTTGAAGATCTTAGCATCTGTGTTCATCAAGGAGTTTGGTCTGTAGTTTTCTTTTTTTGTGTTGTCTCTGCCTGTTTTGTATCAAAGTGATATTTGCCTCATAGAAGTTATTTGGGAGTGTTTCTGTTTCTTCTATTTCCTGGAAGAGTTTGAAAAGGACTGGAAGAGTTTGAAAAGAATTTGGAAGAATTCACTAGTGAATCCATCTGGACCTGGGCTTTTGTGTTTGGGGAGACTTGTAATTACTGTTTCAATTTCCTCAGTGGTGATAGGCTTATTCGGGTATTGCAGGTCTTCTTGTTTAAGCTGTGGTAGGTTTTAGGACTTCAGAAATTATCCATTTCTTCCAAGTTCTCATGTTTTGTGGCATACAGACTGTCAAAGTAATCTCTGGTGATCTTTTGTATTTCTGTGGTTTCTGTTATGATGTCCCCTTTTCATTTCTGATTCTGTTTATTTGGGTTCTCTCCTTCCCTTACCTAACAAGTCTTGCCAGTGTTTTGTTGATCTTGTTAACTTTTTCAAAGAAACAGCTCTTAGTTTTATTAATCTTTTGATTGTTTTTTGGGTTTCCAGCTCATTGATTTCCTTTTAAGTTTTTATTATTTCCTTCTTTCTGTCTGAGTTGGGCTCCTTTTTGTTGGTCTTTTTCTAATATTTTGAGCTGTGAAGTCAGGGTATTTATGTGGGCCCTTTCTTTCTTCCTTATGAATGCTTGCAGAGCTATGGACTTTCCTCTTAACACTAATTTCGCTGTATCTCGCAAGTTTTTATAGTCTTGTCTTCATTTTCATTTATTTCCAGGTATCTTTGTATTTCCTGTTTTCTTCTCTGACCCTTGGTGGTTCAGCAGAAGGTGTTTGACTTGACTCTCTGTTTTTGTGTGTGGTTAACTTCCATTTTCAGTGCATCATGGTGAAAAGATAGTTGACACAATTTCTATATTTTTTTGTTTTATTGAGGTATGTTTTCTGGCACTGCATGTGATCTATCTTAGAGAATGTTCCATGTGCGCTGGAGAAAAATGTATATTCGGTTTCAGTTTTTTGGGTATAAAATGCTGTTTATATAACAATGGCCCTCTTTTTCCCATTTCTTCATTCAGCACCAGTATTTCTTTGGTGATTTTCTGTCTCGCCGATCTACCAAGAGTTGATAGAGCAGTGTTGCAGTTTCCAACTACAATTGTGTTACTGCCAATGTCTTCTTTGAAGTCTATTAGCAGTTGTTTTAAGTATTTTAAGTATTTTGCTGACCTCTCATTGGGTGCATATATATTTAGGAGTGTGATTTTTTTCCTGATATACATATCCCTTAATTATTAAGAAATGGCCTTCACTGTTCCTTCTGACCTTTTTCAGTCTGAAGTCTGTGTTGTCAGATACTCTTATGGCCACCCTAGACTTTTTGGAGGAGTTGTTTGCTTGGAGAATTGTTTTCCAACCTTTGACTTTGAGTCTGTGTTTGCTTTGATTGTTCAGATGCATTTCTTGTAGGCAACAGTATGTTTGGTTCATTTTTTAAATCCATTTTGCCACTCTGTCTCTTAATTGGTGCATTTAGGCCTTTGATATTGAGAGAGATTATTGTCATGGGATTTTCTGCCATCTCCTGTATAAGGTTGTTGTGCTTTTTGGGGGTTTGTCTTTCTTATAGTAGTTCCTTTAGTCCTTCTTTAAAGTTGGTTTTGAGTTTATGATATCCTGAGCTGTTGCTTTTCCATGAAGTTGTGTATCTTTACTTCAAATCTGAATGTGAGTCTAGCCAGATAAAGAATTCTCAGTTAAGCTTTTTTCACGATTTCCTGCCATTGTCTTTGAGCTTGGAGCATTTCATCTGAAAAGTCAGCTGTGAATCTTAGAGATGCTCCTTTGTATGTGATTTCCTTCTTCAATCTTGCTGCTTTCAGTTTTCTATCTCTATCTCTAAAGAACATAGTTTTTGTCATTCTAATTAGGATGTGTCATGGAGTATTCTTATTTGGATTTCTTTTAGATGGTGTTAAAGGCACATGGTGTAATGTCTTAATAACATTGTATAACTATGGTAAGCAGTTGCTATGCTGTATAATATGACAGCAACTTGTCATAAAGACTGAGAGGTTGATGTCTGTAACCAGACCCATGTGAATTTGTATGTACCGTTTAATAGTTGTGTGATCTTGGTCAAGTTTCATAAACTCATCAAACCTCAGTTTCCTAGTCTTTAAAATGGAAGTGATGGTAGTAACTCACTGACAGATATTTTTGAGCATACTGCAAGTTGAATTCTGTGAAGTGAGCATGCCTAGCACATGAATTCCAGAAATACTAGCTATCATTGTTGTCATCATTATTCTAAGACAAATGCCATAAATCAGGGAGACAAAAGAATAAAAAATTTCTCTGCTTTAAAAAAAAATCTTAAATCTTAAGATTGCTGTTTTTCTTTTTTATCCATTGTGTTAAGTCATATTATTGCCACTACCAACCAGTATCTTTCTATTAGGATTTCTGATCTTGAAAGTTGTATTATTTAAAAAAAAAACCTGTGGGTCTCTTCTCCTTATGGATTTTCTTTATTCCCTGAGAAATCATTGCATTTTTCCTAAGCAAGTCATGATCTAGTAATTCACTGCCTTCAAGGTGAGGCTATCCCACCTGTATAACCACAGTGGGATTTGGGTGAAATCCCTTGAGAATAGTTAAAGGTCACTCTCCCCCTCTTTGTAAATGAAATCATTGATATAATTTTAAAGCTAACTTATCTAGGGGTGTCCGCACCTCTATCAAGTTAGGTAGGGCTGCACAGTAAAATGTATACCCACAGTGGATGCACACACTTACAGAATCCCACCACAGAACTGGAACTTTACTTTCAAATTTGATTTTTTTTCCTGAATTAGTGTACTCTTTCTGGAAAACAGGAAAGTAGAATCTGCATTTTCTTATCTTTACAATTTATGTTAATATAGATGTGAGCCTTGGAAAAAGTAGAAAGCAATGTGTATGGAAATTGGACTATATCCCGCTTTAAAAAAAATGAGTTCAGATGCTTTCTGTGTTGGTTTTCACCTCACATGCAAATTGTGCTGTTTGGTGAGAGGAATAATTAGTCATTTACAGGTTCATTACATAGTATGTTTAAACCTGACCTTGCGTTTCCTTTGGTTGGCTAGTGAGGGACCTTTCTCAGTAGGTCCAGCTGGCTAATATGGCCCTTATATATTCAAACCTATGTAGTACAGTCTGTTTCTCCAATGTTAATGTCACTCTGACATCCCAGTTTTACATATGGCAACGAAGAGCCTATATGCCATTCATTTCCCAATTCTTTGTACAAATTTCCAAACGGAACATCCATCTTCCATTCTACCTCTAAGACAAAAAAGGCACATTGTTATTTAAAGCAAATGCTTTATAGATTAGTTGTTGAATGTGATATTCATCTCATGAATAACTAATAACATAAAATAAAGAACAATGAAAATGCAAATTATCTTCACATATACAGTGGCGGTTAGCAATACGAATAGCCCTTCTCAGTTCATGCAAGGTAGGTAAAAGCCAGTCAAATTTCTAATCCTACCTAGTCTTTTGAGTTACAGAGGCAATATCAGAATTCATCTCTTTTAGGATTCATTATTGAGGCATGAAAAAAGAGATTGAAATCTGGTAGAATTTCAATTCTTTCGTTAGCATTATTAATAAACAAGAATTGGCAGGAGCTAAACTGATTGGCACATACATCTGGAATAACAGAAATAAATAAAGTTTCAGAATGGGAGGAAGGTTTCCTGCTAAAAGAATTTGGGGTAGAGTATGTGTCTGAGGACAGCTTCAAATTTAAGCAAACTTCAGTCCATCTATGTAGTACTTCTAAGGTGGAGAAAGACAAATGAAAACCACGCTCCAGAAATGATATAACTTCATTTTATTTTTTGGGAGAGAACCTAAAGGATGTTAGGGAAATGGAGGGTGAGAGTAGATAAAAGAGCTATGAAACCTAGCTTAAAGGGGCATTGTAGAGAAAGTACTTAGTGTTCTGAATATCGAACTGATCCCTGGCACTTCTGTCTGGATTGACTCTTATAAAGTCATTGATGGTAAATAAGAAAAAATTTGGACTTAGGAAGTTTTATATCAATATACAGACTAAGATTTTACACATGAGAATGTGTGCACTTGAATTATCCCTATTATTTACTCAGGGACCAACACCAATTCATAGCAATAAAATTTCCTTTCCCTTTCTTATCTTCTATCTTTACTCACTTCATCTACACATTGTATATTTCCATTCAGGAAATCTATTCAGAGCAGATTGATGCTAAAAGATTGGATTTCATTTGCTTTAAATAATGGATCCAGAAAAGGACTCTATGACAGTGTGATAGAGTAAATATCTATCACAGTGGCCATGAACTGAGATGTGAACAGCGGGGATCTGGACAACACTGAATCTGTCATTTTGTAAGATACAACATTACATTGCATTCTTATCTCTGTTGTAAGGCAAAGATGAAAACCAAAAACTCAGGAAGGTCATTTAAAAACTACAGACCACACAGATGGTTGACCCAGATAACTGATAGCATGATATTACAGCCCCTCTCTGTGTGGTGAGCATGGGTAACTTGGAGTCCTCTGGCTGCTCGCCACTAACAGCCAGGTTGACCTGTGCTTCCTATGACTACTGCAGAATTGCTCTTAGTCTATTGGAGGGTCTCCTCTCCCTGCTACACTCAGAGAAGGCCCAGATAATTTCCTCTGGATCAATTCTTGAGATATTCACTGCATTCAATAATTTAAAGTACTCAGGAGACTTTTTACCTTGATTCCTAAATGACTCATATCAATTAGTAATCATTTACACATAAGTATTCTTAACATAAAAAAAATTAAGCATTTAGTTCATTACAAATCAACCTAGACCATGAAAGCTAACCAACAGCACTGAATCTTATCAGTGCTGAAATAAAAAAACTGTTTTTATTATTAAAAACTTCAGGTAGAACTTCAGGTATCACATTCGACACCATTTATGTATTATATTTCTTTTGATTATTAGTAACCATTCTCTGCTGCCATTGCTAACAAATTGTAAAGGAAAAGTGGTATTTGAAAGTGCTTCCCGAACCAGTAGTATCAGCATTATCTAGGAGATTGTTAAACATTCATATTCTCATGTATTCACTTTACTGAACCAGAAACTTTGGGAGTAGAATCCAGCGATCCTATTTAGAATTAGGAAGATTGTGTGCCCAGTGTAATTCTGTAACATCATAAGTTTTGAGACCCGTAGACATAAAACTGTGTATGTTAATCCTGGGACTTTTGAGTGATTCCTGGTGCGGGCATTCTCAAGTGTGACTCCAAATGAAAAATGTACAAGAGTAGTTGATTGAACAGAAATCTTCAGATTTTTTTAGGAATCATTTTTACATGGTATGGGGGAATACTTACTTGCATGTATTCCATGAGCAGACACTCTTGCACATTGGAGATACAACAGTGAATAAACTCATCATGGAGTTTCTATTTTACTGGAACAGAAAGGGAAAAAATAAGCAAATATAATATAGCATCAACTGGTAATAATTTATACAAATTAAAATAAAGTGGAATGCAGGCTTTAAGAGTTACTCTATTAGAATTGTCTAGATCTATTGAGGTCTATGTGACTTCTTTCAAAATAGACAACCTTTGAAGAAGCTTTAATGAGGAAAGATAATACATTATAAGACTATTTTATCTTTTTCTTCTGTGTGTGTGTTTGGGGGGATGAAGTGGGGACTAACCTAGCAGTGCTCAGACTTACTTCTGGCTTTTCAGTTGGGATACTTCTCTTGGGGTTCCTGGTACCATATGGGATTCTGAGAATCAAACTAGGGTTCGCTGATAACAAGGCAAACACGTGCCCACTGAACTATTGTTTCAGCCTCAAGACTATTTTGGGAAGACAATTCTGTTTAAAATAATGGGAACACCCTTGTCAGATTTTCTAACTTTGGAAACATAAATCAAGAGCCTAGAAGTGTTTCTTGCTTTCTCCATATGGGCTGAGGAGTGCCTGAGGAGCAGTCCTGTTTTCCCACATCAACTGATGATGAAGGTTCTTTCCCTGGGAGAAGATGCTTTACACTTATTGGTAAATATTCTGCTCGAGAACTCTCTTTTGATGCCATTTGATCAGTTAAGAGGTCATGCGTTAAGTCCAGGACTCTGTTAATTAAGGAATATAACCCTATACTTTTGTCTTCCACCTCTAAAAATAAGAACTTGGAATGTGATTTACAGTGTTTTTTACTTAATCGAGAGTCTTCATGCTACTCTCATTTATGTTTGCAGTAAGGAAAATCACTTAAAAACTCTGTACTCTACTAGGAGAAGCAACA
Organism: Cryptotis parvus; assembly: GCA_021461705.1. Classification (NCBI taxonomy): domain Eukaryota; kingdom Metazoa; phylum Chordata; class Mammalia; order Eulipotyphla; family Soricidae; genus Cryptotis; species Cryptotis parvus. The sequence continues at coordinate 45,337 of JAJIBD010002465.1, read as the reverse complement.
CATTTACTCATAACATTACCTTGCAAATGTTATAGGCATAACATTGTTTCAAGACAAAGTAGGAAACACTGAATAAAAAAAAATACCACAATTGAGGTCAAAATGAAAGATTCAACTTCTACTTGTGTCCATTTTTATTCATTCAGAGACCTTCATCCTCCTTAGGTAAGTCTTTTAAAAGTGTCATTAATTTCTGGGGAGTGGGTCATGCAAGTAACAAACAAACCTGAGGAAAGGGAAAGAATGCTAGATAAATGCACTACTGATAGCAGGTAAAGGTGAAAAATGATGTCAATCTGCTTGCTATGAAATATGAAGCAGGCCATGATTAAGACCAGGAAAGAAAAATCATTGCTCTTTCCTGTTTTACTTTCAGTTCCTGCCCTTTTGAATTAAAATATTTAATGGAGTACTATGCAATAATAGCTCATTATCCTGAAAAGTCACCAAAGGAATTTTCTTTTCATCATGTTGGAGATGCAGAGTGGGATTTCAGAAGAGATTTAGCGAGCAGCAGTTGTGGTGGAATAGAATTTACCTGCCTTTGAAAGTGAAGAGAAAAAGCCCATCACCTATGAGACCTACTGTGTTATCAAAAGCACAAAGACAGAGCTAAACACAGTACTTATAATTCCCAGGTGCATTTATTATAATGATTTTCGGAAAAAGCACAAAAAAGAGTCATGATTGTATTCTGTTTCTCCTAGAGATGGAACAGACATTCAAACCTCAATCTGTGGCCTCTTCGTTTGCTTCTCTTTTCTCCATTTGTGTTCTCCCTCTCTCTTCCTTTCTTTCCCTGCCTTTATTTTTCTGTTTATCATAGGCTCCCGTTATCCTCCTAACCTTTGATCTATGTGAAATTTCCAACCGTGGTTTCTGTCCAAAAAAAAGAGAGGTATATAAATTCCACTTTGGAATGTCTTTGAAACTATATGAATAAATGTGTGGAGAGAGAGTAGATCATTCCCAACACAACTGCAATACAATTCGAAACTGCAGTCAAATCATCTCCAGAGATAAACATCACAAGCAAATTTGCATTTATGGGGAAGTTGTCCTTCACCCTCAACCCAACACTGAATTTGAAAAATTTACAAGGTTTATTATGTGTAGAATTGTTTTTTAATACTTTGAGATGTGTGTAGGTGAGTGAGACTGGAACTGATAAATGTAGTTACATTCTTGCATCCAGCAGTGACCCAATTTCCTACAAAGTCATTTTGTTTGTAGAAAAAGCGAATGATAGTGGGAAAATGAAATCGTTTCTGTCATGAAAATGTATAAAAAAAATTTCTGGAAAGATTCAAAATTTGAGGCCAAGCAAGACCATTCAATAAACAGTATTTAAGCACAGTCTTCAGTTTTTCTGTGTGATGGTAATACAAATATGACATTTCTCAGTCTAAAGTGATTTTTCTTGTTTGTGTGGGTCTGTGAGTGAGGATTCAAGACTGTTCATCCTGATTCATGTCCAGATGAAATGAGGCCAACGGTTTCAGGTGGAGGGCATCTGAAGTGCTGTGAGAAAGCAGCCACATGAAAATTTCTCACTGCACCTAAAACGGACTTTTTCCCAGATGCAGAGGGAGAATATTTTAGTTCTTTTACACCCCATCATGTACTGTTGAGGGATTTAAGAAATTCCTGTTCTGTTTTCGGCAAAGACCCGGTGCAGTTCATGCTGGTGCCAAATTGGACACAAGGGGGCACCGCAGTGCCACAAATTTTGCCCTAGGACCTTTCTCCAAGAGCAAATTCCCATCCACCCGGAAGGCCGGGAAACTAGCCCTACAGGAGCATTCTTCCCAAGCTTACTTGACAGAAGCATTTCCGTGGTGGTTGGAATCATAAAACATTGCTCACAGTTTCTGTTTTACTCAAGTGTCCATTTTAGTGCCAGTATTTCACTATGGTGGTCGAAGTACATATTAAATGTTGTCCCTATTTTAAAAAAAATGCAAAGTCAGCTCTGTATCGTGTGTGTGTGTGTGTGTGTGTGTGTGTGTGTGTTTCTTTTTTACCGAGAACACTGTAGAAAACTATTTCAGAGGAAACTAAACTTAAAAAAAATGACAGTTGTTTGCAAACTACTGGTGACTAAATATTGGTAATTTTGCAGGAAATTATTTTACTTTTTTAATATGTCTTTTTGCCAAAGGAGACAGTTATTTGTTGATTTATTTTTTTGTGCTTTGTCTTTCTCTTTTTTCCTGAAAAGTGGAGAATTGGCAGGGTTCTTACACAATATGAAGAACCATGGGATGGATAATTTCAGGGACTAACAATAAAGTTATATGTTAGATTTTTCACTTAAAAAAGATGGGGAATTTGACTATTGATTTCAAATTGTCACTGTCTGGGCAGGAGAGCTTGCATTTTATTAAATACAGTCAATTTGTGGTGAAATATTCTTTTTATTTTTCAAGATAGATCGCTGATTTACTTTAGAATGGTGAGAAAATAAGACTGTACCTGCTGAGTGCAGAAGAGAAGCGTTTATTTGCTTTATTGATTTGGTCCAATTTTTTTTGTGAGATGCGTTTTATGTGCTTTTCATTTGGTTACAGAATGTACCTACAATTGGTCCTGGGGCTATACTGCTTCAGTGTTTTGGACAACTGCAACAAAGAAAGAGTTTGGAATTTGCAAATGATTCTTTTGTTGAAGAATTCTTTTGTCAAAATAAACTTTGACCCTCAGTATGGACAGGTTGTACTGCAGCCTCTGTATCTTTCAGTTATCTTGGTTACTTAATTCTCTTGCAGTCTGAGAGTATGAATGAGTACAAGTTTTGTCTTCCAAGCTATGACCCTAAATTCATTATATTAAAAACCTGTTTGATCTGGATCTGCAACTCTATTCAAGCTTTCAAAATAATCCTTCCAATTTTTTTTACCTCAGAGGGTAAATATTCCTTAGGAAAGAAGTTTGCATCCAACTGAAAACTTATACCTTAAAAATAATTGTTTTGTTAAATACCAGTCAATCATGATAAGCAAGAATACAAAATTCAATTGGGTTAAAAGCAAAAAAGAGTAGCACATCATCAACAATATGTCAAGTACTATCTAGCTATGTAGGTTTCCCTCACTATCTGAGAGTAGAATGTACCTGTTTGGTATGATTCAGCATATACATTAGAGTTTTGGAATACTTTACCATTGATTTATATTACATTTTTTTGAGTATTCCAGGACTCAAGAAGAATCTATCAAAACATGCCAAGTAAGAATGTTTTCCTTTAGGATAGTGGAGAAAACCAATAGGAGAGGAAAATATCATGAAATAAATAATATAAACTGTTTTCTGGTTGAATAATTGATAGCATAATTTTTTAATCCATTAGTGTTATAACACTATAGGAAAAAGTAGTGAATGCTTATATAAAAAAGGGTCTTTAGATTATGAGAACCAGTGCTTAATTTTTGTTTTTCTGCCTTAAAAAATCTTTTAGTGTCAGACAAAAAAATAAATACCTAATTTCTACTTCTTTATAGAGAAAGTAAGATTGGTATATACAAATCTGTATTGGAAAAAAAGGTAAAACACAAGTTTTGCTGAAATTGTGCTTACTTAAACTGTTCTCCCATAGTTTGCTGAAATACTCAGGGTTCATTGACACTTTTAATTTCTTGAATAATCAAGCGGAAAACAAATTTGGCAAATTTTAAATGATGTGAAAATTTTATTTAATTAGACTAGTCTAATGCATACAATAAATCCAACTAGCTAATTAACCTATTGCAATTGACTATAGATACATATATATATATATATATTTAAATTACTATATATATTAAATGTCAGGATTACAGAAAAGAGAAAAAGAATCCATGTATATTGTTTTTTTGAAGAAAACAGATTAATTGTTCATTTGGTTCAAATACATGTGAGGCAAGTTAACTCTTTTCAGCTTTTAGTCATTCATAGAAGGATAACTAAAGATAGAAGACTCAACCCACTTCATTTCCTATGTGTGCCCAAAGGCACTGATGCTGGATTTTGGCAGAGAACATAAAATTCAAAAATATGAGGATATAGGCACATTGATTTTCAGACCAAGGAAGAAGTTAAAGAAGTAACTTTGCTTTGCTTAAAGGTGGGTGGGCAGGGCACTCTTTGAAGTACTGTTTAAGAACTTAAATAGTTCCTAGGAGCCTTTCAAAATGTAATTATTTTTGTGTCCAGTGCTTCAAATTTCAAATAATTCCTTTTATCTAGGTTTTGATACAGGGATATGGGTCCTTCATTTTCTGTGACTTATAACTGCACTTATTGGGGAGGAAGTTTCAAAGGTGGGAATCATTTTTTGTGGTGGTTGTGGTTGTGTTTATAGTGTACTTCCTTAGGCAATGCTGATGAAAGCAGTGCAGGAAACTGTTTGTCATTGTCTAAACGTAACACTTAGGTGAGTTTTGGGGTGTCAGAGTTGGAAGCAGTGGAAGAAATATGCAAGTATGTAGTTCAGAGCAAAAGTTTATATAATTTATCAATTCTTGTATCATTAAAACAAAGACAGAAGAAAAGAAAGATTTGATAATCCTGGATTCCCAGAGTAGTACATTTCCACTTTCATCACTGTATTACATTCTGAAGAGCTAAATGTCCAATTCCATGATGGTTCTTATTTATACGCCTGTATTATTGGTAGGTATTTCTTTACATTCAGCTGTCTCTTATTATAGACAGAGGACATAATACCTTTTTCTGGTCTTACTCCATTGTTGTTGGTTTGGAAAATTCCTATGTTTTGGTAAGTGGTGCAGTACAAAATGGGTCATTTTATGTTGTGATTGCTTCTGTTTGTGGACCTTTTATATTTCAAACTATATGAAACAGATTAAGAAATGTTTGTGAAATATTTTGTCTTGTATATGTGGTTTTATAAAGTTTAAAATAACATTTAACAATATAGAAAGTGGTCACCCAGAGGGTTTTTTTTTCTCTTTTGGGGTCACACCCGGCGATGCTCAGGGGTTACTCCTGGCTCTTTGCTCAGGAATTACTCCTGGCAGTTCTTGGGGAACCACATGGGATGCCAGGGATCGAACCCGGGTCAGCTGCATGCAAGGCAAAGGCCCTACCCGCTGTGCTATCGTTCCAGCCACGAGGGTTTGTTTTTTGTAGGTAAAAACCTTACTTCTATTTTTATTTTGTTTAAAAGCTGTATCTTTTAAAAATAATCATTTTCATTGATGGAAGAATTCTGAGTTTCCTTTCCCAAATATGCAGATGAAAAGGGGAAATGAATGACTGAACTTTTTACTTCTATCCAGATGTCTTGGCATTCTGCCGCATAGCCTGAGAGTGTGTATATGTGCGTGAGTGTGTGCCTGTTGTGCATGCATGCGTGCGTGTTGTGTGTTGCTGAGTATGCATATGGGATAGTTGTCAAGATATTTCTTCTGAGTACATAGGCATGTTGGGATGGCCAGCAGTATCGTAACACGGAGATAGCACATAGCCTCAAAGTTAAATGCTCTGTAACGGGCATGGTTGCTTTTCATGGCTGTTTTTCTGCTTGTGGTCTCAAAGAGGAGCTGACATTATTTCTGATCTCTCAGAAAGGGATTTTTTTCTGTGTTTGTTCAAGAAATAAATTATTTTTACTTCTGCTCTAAATAACTCTGTTGTGTACTATTCCTGTAGACATATTTTGTCTCCCTCTAATAGGAGGGAGTAAGAAAAATTTAGGTAGTAAGAAAAAGTGATCTTCATTAATAGGAGGTCATCAAAGGTAACCAGAAATTGACATACATGTATGATTAAAATTCATCTCATTTATGTGTTAGTGATAGCACTTCAGAAAATGACTTTATCAACCAAAATCAGCAGTAACTTTCTGTCTGCAGCTACACAGTAACATTGTTTTCTGAATACATGTTTTTCTCTTAATAATGGAATTGTTATCGTATGTCTGTGAGTGACATACTCCAAATCCTATCTGCTGATCTACCTTTCAAATATCCCAATGTCCTCCTTGTTTCCCCTTTTTTACTGTTCATATCCTCCGTACAACATTTTTGTCCCAGCAGACCTTTTATCCAAGGACTGTTGATCACAGCCCAAGAGCTGTCATCCTATTTGCATTCTGTGGATGCATCATTATTCACAACATTTGATGTCCATAAAAACACATTAAAACTATTTCCTTGAGCAAAAATAATCAGCTCTCTGCTGTACATATCATTTGTATACTCAAATTGTAAAATGTAAATTGATATATAAGAAAATGGCCCATTAACTTTTTCATTAATGACAATAATACATTTTGTACACCAGCAGCAGGAGAATCTTGCCTTTACTTTAGCAACCTGAAGTATAAGTGGGGCCCTCCTCCTTTTTCTTTTTTAATTTCATAAAAATGATCAGTACTATCAGATTCTTTTATGGATTGTTATTGTTTTAAATATGAAACTTTACATTTCTTATAAAATTAAAACTACCCTCATATACAAAGTGAGTGTTTTTGTTAAGATAAAGGATAATTATTTTCTATTTGAATTTGCCCAAGAGGATAAGTTTTCTCCATGGTTAACATGTGTTCTTTAAATGTTTATTATATTTCCACTGCTTAATGAGGTTCCTACATTGCATTTTCAAATTTGCCAGAGATCTTAAAATAGAGGAAGAAGTGACTTTTATGTCCATGTAACTTTCATAAAGTTCAAATTTCAATCAATTTGAATATGCAGACTGTAACGTTTCGTTATGAGACTGGATATTTTTATTAAATTTCATTAGGATTTACATTGATTATTTTTTGTTGGATTTAGTGCATGATTTTTATACAAGTGGATTGAATTAATCATGCCTTTTTTTAGGCACAATAATAGTCCTATTATTCCAGTATATAGGATTTAATGTCTGTAGTGCTTATATGACCAATTGTTAAGCCTCAGCATTTGATTAAAACATAGATTAATAATTTGTCTATCACAAATACATCATGCACTAACAGATAAAGAGCATCTGATATTAACTGAGAAATAAAATCTGCCTTCAGTAAATTGTGTAGAAAAATTACACAGTACATTTAAATTACCATTTGCTTAGCAACATGCCCTTGTAGCCATTCCAGTGGGGCTATAAAATGATCGATTTACTTTAATTTTCTACTGAATCCTGAAAAAAAATGGCTATCAGTAACCTATCCTTTCATCATAGCATGCTGATTCACTCTGTGTATTAAATTTACTGGCAAGGAGCAAGACGTTAACAAAAAGTAACAGATAATGTGAACATTTCATGCATAATCTGTAATATGAGATATGTATTAATAGGGAAATTATGATGCATTCAATTATTCTGAAATGCCTTCCAGAGATAGTTTTGATTTGGCTGCGCTCTGATAGTAGCGGCACAGCAGGGAGCATCTCAAGTGATGAATAACCTAATCTCCTAATCTCAAAATGGGCACTATTCACAGCTAGCCTGGGAGAGGCTGGTGGAAGAAACCACACTTTGCAGCCATGGCCACGAAGAAGAATACAACAAAAACAGCAATAACCAAATAACTAGCAGCCCAGCCATCGTGCCACTGGGCCTTTTACAAAATAAAGAAATGTTAGGCACATCTCCAGTGAGAACCCTTTCATCCCCTGTGACTGCAAAGGGCTGGATTCTAATCTGAGAGGCACTTCCACACTTCTCAGAAAAACTTGCAAGACAAAAGGCTATAAAAACAGTGCTGTTGTACTCCTGTATTCACGAGACATAATGCAGGCATGAGAATCTGAACTAATTTGCCACGTTTTGTGCACACCTGGAATGTTCTGCCCCATGCACACAATTTTTTGCCCTTCTCCTTAAGTTCCAGAGAACGGCTACCCCGACAGGAAACTGCTCATATTGTAGCATATATAAATCCCATGTTCTGTAAAGCTGCTTGTGTGTAATTAAGAGTCTACGTTTATTCTTTCGTGTGGGGAACAATGGTCTGGCTCCATGGAGAAGTCAAGCAGGATTTATTGTGTATAGTCAGAGGCCTGGAGGAGGCTATTGCGATAGGAGCTGGTCCTTTCTTTTGCCATTTATGTGCCCCTCCCTATGTAAAAGAAATGTATTGTGATTTGTTTTCCTTTTTTTCCATGGGATCATCCTTACAAAACTATTAGCTAACATCCTCCTAAAAAGGAAAAAAATGTCCTGAGGAAAACATGTCATTCATGCCTACCTCCCCACCCTGAAATTACTTGATTGCAGTAGGTTCACTTTTTGATTAATGCAATTTTGCATAAGGTAATATTACACGAGTGTATTACTTTTCAGTAATTATTCAATGAAGTTAATATGGCATACTTCTTGAAGAAAAATTAGAACCGTGGTGTCTCATTTCTCTAAATCCCCAGCACTGTTCAATAGGCTAACAATAATAATTATATATAAATAAATAAATTTCTTTTATCAATGTTCACTTGGACTGGAAATAATGGGCAGCCTCATCTCCAATCAGAACACTAATGGTTGTACTTTTTAATTAGCAGTATTCCGAGGGGCAGAAGGGATTTTATGTGCAGTTTTGTTATGCTGCAGTTTGGGAGAGTGATATAGTGATTTTTTTTAGAACAAGGATTTTTGCAGATTAATCATCGTGTGAAATTATGTGTGCTATTTTGCTTTCACTTCCCCCCCTCCCGCCTCCCCCTCCCCCTCCTCACCTTTGGGTTTGAGACACTCTAAACGGAGGACAGGCAAGGCTGTGGACTCCCTTTCCGAAGGCAATTTTCTCTCCTCCAGGTCTGATTTCATGTGAGCGTCATTTTAAACTCCAGCAAGATGTGGTTCTGTTTAACTAGTCCTTGCTTACAGAGGTCCCATGCCTACTATTACATTTCCTTACCATGATGCATACTTTGCAGTGCATTTTTCTCACAAATCATGGTTTAGCAAACAAGGAAGGAGAGGGCCCCATTTTATGAAACTTTCTGATGAGTGATGTTCAGTTTATTTCAGTCTTTAGTATACTAGAATGTACAATTGCTCTGAAGATAAATAAAAGATTCAGCCGTGTGCCACTGGAGAGCAGAGCAGCATGTCTTTGGCATTGCTTGAGACTTATCTGATTTGGATTTGTATACCTCATGGGGAATGGCAAAATATTGGAACAGACGGCTTGATATTTCCGAAGAATATAGTGGGCTTTATTAGCACCAGTTTCGCTCCCTGACTGACGGCTTTTTCAAATTTTTTTATCTTATTAATCCGTGCTACTGTATGTAAATGTTATTCCTCTCTGCATAAGGGAGGCAACCAGCGATTTGTAATAAATGCTTATGAGTGCCTGAGGCTGCACTTAAACTTTAAAACATCTATTATTAAGTTGCAAAAAAACACTGTAATGGCCAATAGTGACCTCATAGGAATTTTTAAACTGTGGTCTGCTCTTCTGCATTAAAAACAAAAAAAATTGCCTCAAGTTAGAATTATGAGCAATGCTATTTTAACAGCTGCATTTTGATTATTAAAGTGTGTTTTACAACTGAATTACAATGCTTTTATGGACTCTAGGTATAAGATTTAAAAAGGTCATTAAACATCGTTGGGTTTTGTCACAGTAGGTGTCGTTGTGTACAATGGACACTACACAATCTATTTTATGTCACTGCACTTAGGATTTAAAATTGCATGCAAGAGGAACATTTTAGTTTGTTTAACCATGTAGATTACTATAGATCTTTCAAGGATTTTTTGACAGTTTATGGTCTGAGATGACTACTTTCATTATTATTTTATTAATTTGACAAGAAGCCCTACAGATTTTCTGTGTATCACTGATCCATTTGTCCCAGAAATAATTAAAAATGCCAGCCTGGAGCAACAGACAACAGATACACTTCTGGCAAATCAATGTTCAAAAATGCATTGCTTGTACTGTAGCCAACTCTTTAGTCCTGAAACATTTCTACATTTTCTCAATCTGACCACATATGGGCTCATTGACAATAGATATTGACCCATGGTGCACGTTTTCCAAATGCAAGACCTTTAAATTGATTATCCGTGATGTCATATGCTGGGTACAATATGTAATGTTTATGTCTCTTGCTACACAAATACGGGCGAAGTTTCTTTTCCCAGGTCTGTCTCTGCCATGTACAGCTTAAAAAGGCGGTAACTGTAAATTTGAGTTTGCCTTGCCTGTGCCCTGCCTGTTAGCTACTTATGTGTAAATCTTTAATTTTCTTTTCATTTATTTGGCATGGTGTTATGCTTGTGACTAGCTCGAGTTGGTGCCATCCGTGCAACTATATCCCGGATGCCTGATTGTTAATGAGGACATTGGGATGGAGGTGTGATAAGGAGTATAGAACCCTCAAAATATTTGACAAAATGTCACAAAGGATTGTATTTGCATGTAGGACAGTGGGTAAGACATAAAGATTAGTGTGCAGCGCATCGCTGGCACTGCGTATCCAAGCTCATGCAGATAACATGTCTGCTGTACAGCTTTGAATATTGTATATGTACTTTGAACATATCTATGACTAGCAAAGCTGTCATTCTCTTGAAAAATGTAGCTGCACGAATGACAATACTGGTTTAATTTTTTTAAAGAGGACATCTTCTAAATAATTATTATCATGCTAATAACATTTGTATTCTTTTGTGTATAATTAAGATCTGCCTGTCTAAGCATGAAATAGGGTTGAAATTGTGAATAACTATGCTATCCTTAACCTATTTAGTAAATCAGTTTTAATTTGGTTTTCTTTAGGTTAAATCATAACAGTAGCATGCTGTATATGAAAATCCACAATCCCTGGCTGTAAGCAGCACTGAACATTTTTAATACATTTAAAACATTCCCAGAAAAATAAAGAAGTCTCTTACAAATAAGAAGTATTGATTCAAAAATAAGAATTCACCAGTTATGAAAGTAATACCATTTTAAAAGTTGTTAAGAGTATATCTCAGGGTGATTAATACCTGAGCAACATTACATTTTGACCTCTTTGGCATGTTTTTTTTGTTGTCGTTGTTATGTAATAAAAAATTAAATTCATATTCCACCCACTTCTGAGTGAACTCAAGGCAGCAAACAAGACAAAACAGTGAAAAAATAAGTCAGTTAAGGCTAAAACATAACAGATTATGTAATTTAATGATTGCAAACTGTTTTGGAATACATCATTCTTTTTTGTTCTCTGAAAATAGGAATATCTGTTGGTGGAATTTGGCTAGGTTTTTTTTTTTTCATCTGCAATTTCATGGCTAATATTTAGGCAGGCAATTACGCTAAAAGAAATTATCTTTGGCATTTTACAAGGGTTAGCCTTTATTTTCAAGATACTGATAGTGTTTTTTATAATCTAGCAGTTTCACTCTTTCTCTTGCCTGTAACCATTTGCATGCTGTGATTTATAAGGTTATTGGAAAGCACCTCGATTTATCAATTATGAGACAGGGCAGACTGCTCAGGAGCGGTGTGAGCAACTTCTCTGGCAAGTGAAAGGTCTGAGGGGGTAGGAAGGGGAAAAGAAGGAAAATATAAGAAAAATGGCAACAGGAGGAAGGGAGAAGTGCAAAGAGCTGGTGGTCAGTGGCGCTTCTGCTTGTTTTCCTACTGAGCATGAGCTGCCCTTCTGCCCACAGCTTTCTGGTATTGTGTACACAGGCCCTGCTATTTGAGTTCTCCGTCCGTATTTTTAGTCCTCATGCTGTTTTTCTGCAGATTTATTTCTCAGTCATCAGCACATGTATTCTGAACATCTATGCTCTGTGTACACTGTGCTTGAGGGCCTAGCACTGTGCAAAACCCTGGGAGAAATATAAGGAAAGTGATCAGGAGACCTACTATTGCCCTCTATCATAGGCCAAACAAGATTATACAAAATGCCAATTAAAGATAATAGAAAAGACAATATGAAACAAATGTGACTAAATGAAACCATATTTGTAAAATGATTTGCATCCTAGTGTCTGACACATCTTAATTGTTTAATAAATGATAGCACTACTGCTACCACTCTTGTCGCTACTACCACGAGTAGGACTGCTGCTGAATTGCTGCTGCCTCTGTTACTAAAACAACTCCAGTCGTTTCTACTGTCACTTCATTACTACCAGGGTGATGGTGATGATCATGATAATGTTGATGGCAATAAGAATTTAAGCAGTTGGGAGACAGAAATTGATTTGAATGGAGAAATGTTTCTACTACTTCCCGAACCTCTGCATTCGAACGAGTTTATAGAGGAAGTTACTAAATGATTGCTTAATTCTTATTACCTGCCCCCCTCACCAGCCTCATTCTTCTTCCTCTCCCACTCCTTTTTTTTCTCTATTCCATTGTTCTTTCCTGATTTATTATCTAGTTTGCTGCTTTCCCCCATCTTTTGCCAGTGTTTTCCATTTAAATGCAAGCACCATGAGGAGAAGGTTTGCTGATGGAGCCCAAGAATCCTGCTTAGAGTGGGTCTGAATTAACTTTTCTTAGATGTCAAATAGATGATTGATGGCATTTCTAAGTTTCCTGTATCCTTATATCGTTTTATCTATTTTATTTTATTGGTTTGGGGACACACCCAATACTCTCTGTCTTCAGGTCTTACTCCTGGCTCTTCATTCAGGAATCACTTCTAGTGGGTTAGGGAACTTATGTAGTACCAAGGGTCAAAGCCTTGTTGACTGTGCAAGGCAAGCACCATCCTTGTTGTACTATCTCTTTGTTTTATTTTATTGGGGGGGAGGTTCTCCCAGAAGTACCACTCCTGGTCATACTTGATGGACTGTTCCCTACCTAGTAACACTGGGTGGGTAGGTAAGGGAAGGTTATGCTGTGTCAGGGATCAAACCCAGTGTCTCATATATGTAAACTATGTGCTCTGACCTTTGAATCACACCCCAGTCCTGCTGTTTCTGTTTCTCTCATTTTATTATTGTTATTTTTGTTGTTGTTGTCATTGATTGGGGTTCTCATTTGGCAATCTTTGGGGCTGCTTCTGGTTCTGTGCTCAAGAGTGACTCTTTGGTATTCTGATGTGGTGCGAAAGGTTAGAATCAGGGTCTCGGCTGTCAGAGTCCTATGCAGGCAAGTGACTACCTTTCTGTACTATCCCTCTAGTAACCCTCGACTGTTTCTTAACCTCATGATAATTCTGATTTTGTAATATCTTGCAAAGGCACACTTAGTGACCATGCTTTCTATAGAAACGCTATATGCTATATGCTGGGAAGGCTGTGGGTCATGTTGCTGCTAACTGTGCAGCCTGCATCCTGGTTTTAGAACATCTGAAAACTCTAGTGACTACAAACTCATCTGTTTACATAATAAATCTTCAGACAGACTTTTCCCTGAAATATTTTCCTGGTTGATTTCCTCAAGCTTGTATAGTAGCTAAGTGAAAAAACTTTGAAGTCAGAAATTAGTTAAATCCTTTCTCCCCATTTATGTGCCAAGTTATCCTATCCCCAAGTTCTTAGTCTTTCTAAATTCCCTCGGTCTTACTTAAACATCTCAGCTAATAAAGGAACCTATCACTAAAAAAAAAAGGAACCTATCACTTGTTAATTGTAAAAAATAAAATAAGCTATAATATGAACTCAGTACAATGCTGGACAGACCAGTGTTCAGGGACAGTAGCCAATGAAACACCACCACTAATAATTATCATTTTCTCATTATTGTTATTGTTTATTATGGAAGTGAGCCATTGTTGCTTTGATATCTCACATACTGTAATCTGTGTCACTTAATTCTACTCATATTCTCTCTAACTTCATTATCTGTCCGGGGGCCGCTGGGATCCCCAACAATACCAGGAAGCAAGTTCCCTCTATCTCTGAAGCCGGCAGGGAATGGATGAAAACTCAGGAATCCGGCAAGGTTTTAAAATGCTTTACTTATCACAGGTTCAGGCACACAAATCAGCAATAGGAAAAACCCTGTGCTTAGGATTCCCGGCTAAAACCCCAGCCACATGTAGGCCAAGATGGTGGCCACCATGTGTTAAGACCCTGCAGAGAGGAGACAAAGACAGGACTCCAGCAGAAAGGGAAGAGCGACCCAAGAAGAGTGCGAGACCCAAAAGAGAGCCCAAAAAAAGGAGCACAAGAGAGGAAGCAGGTTAGTTTTATCCCGCTGCAACTCAGAACTCCCACTTTTATGGGGGAGCAGGCAGGGTCAAATGCCCTCAGGTAGTTTCTCCCAGCACCTCACCTAGGCCCTTTTAGATGCTAATGTCTTGAGCCAAGATTTTCCTAGGAAATGCCTTTATAGGGTAGAGAAGGAGGTTTCTGAGATGGCATGTCTCTGTACCAAAGACTATACTAATGCCAGCTAAATATTTCTCCGAGCCTTCCAAGCATCTCCTCTACTTCATGGTAGTTTTGTATTTTAGTTGCCTTTGAGTTTCAGGAAGACATGCTTGCTTGCTTGGAGACAAACAGCATTTCTCTCTGGTCTAATTACTTAGAGATCCAACGTGGCCAGGCAAATAGGCTGGTAAGATCTAGCTAGTTGCACAATGATTGTGGTAGCATGAGAGAATATTTATACCAGCCAGTACAGAATACATGGTCAGATAAGACTGCCACATTTAAACTACCCCCCTATCTACACAGTGACCTGCAGGAGGCAATCCAGGGAAGATGCAGAGGCTTGTAGGTGTCCTGCAATAGTTATCGAGTTATTTTTTCCTATTTTTTTCAGGAATTTGAATTATTAGAATGTTATTATTACTACTATATTCATTACAGGTCTTTTTTTGCCAGATCTAGTGGTGTCTAGGGCTACTCCCATCACAGTGCTTGGGATGGTGTTAAGGAGACCACATGATGCTGGTAGTGAAGCAGCGCCCACCCCCACATGCACTCTAGCCCACTGAGCTGCCTCCTCAGCCTTAGAATGCATTTTAAAATGCTTAGTAGTTTTGGAGAAAGTACTAAGATTCAAAGATAGACACACCTTTGAGTTAAGAAAGCTTTATCCCCCAAGTCATGATTATTTATAGAGAATGGAATAAAATTAAGGGATTGGGATGAAAGGTACAGACAGGAAAGTAAAGTAAGAAATATTTCTGTGACATATTGGTTTTGAACTACTGATCCTTCAGTGACATATTTTTATAGGTCCTCAAAAAGTTATTGCCACTTAACACATGTTGTGCCTGGCTCATCTAGCATTTGTAATTGACGTCTAAGACATAGAAACATGCCATATAAAAATTTTTGATAAATAAATATTGCTTTTGATTACAAGTACTGAAATGTACATATTATAAAAACTTTTCTATAAATAGTGGGTTTAACTTTTGCCTTAGTCTGTGAAATAATTATTCAATTTCATCTGTTTATAGGTGTAAAAAAATGAAAGCCATTTAAATTTTGTTTTAAATTTCCATATACTAAGCCTAACTTTTTTAAATATATATACCTGGTTGGGCGGAGTTCTGACTCAGGAACTTTTTAAAAATATATACCTGCTGGTATATATTTTTATATATACCAGCAGGTATATATTTTATACCTGCTGTATATTATTATATATATATATATAATATATATATATGAAAATATATATATTTTTATATATACCAGCAGACCAGCTGACGAACTCCACCCAGCAGACCAGCCTATCACAGCCTGGCTCATCGAGATCCACCCTGCTGCAGTCTTTTTTAATCCGGCCCAGATATGCTGATCCAGAGACAGACATGGGGAAGAGCTGCTACTGACTCTCACTGTGCCCAGCCACTCATGAGGTGCCCGGAGGGATGGCAGGTTCTAGCCCTGGCCCACCACCCCAGCAGAGCCTCACAACAAGCCAGATGACCCCCCACTCCATGAGGACCTCCATTTTCCACATCTGGACTTCTTCCTCGTCAGAACTCCATCCAGCAGAACAGCCTATCAAAGCCCGGCTCACCACGGCTGCTTGTGGCTACGAGGTTCATCAATAAATGCTGGATTTTGAGATGACTACAAGAGTATGCTCCCCCACACGGCAGAGCCTGGCAAGCTACCCGATGTCGTATTTGATATGCCAGATACCAGTAACAATTATAGACCTCATTGCCATGACCTGATGGAATGGTTTGAGGCTCTTTATGTTCCTGGAGCAAGCAGGTTCCCTTGGGCTCTACTTGCATGAGACAGGTCATATGGAGATGTTACTGGTGCCCGCTCGAGCAAATAGAAGATAAACGGGAAGACAGTGATACAGTGATACAGTGATACCTGGTTATTTTCCTGCCACTTGTATTTCCTTGGAAATGATATTTTTTAAATAATGAATTAATCAGAAGGGATTGTCAATGTCTATATAGCTATGTAAATATAGACATATATCTCAAAACTAGTAACTATTTTTCAGAAAGAAATATAAACAAAAAATACAATTTTGATAAATTAAAGTGATATAAGGTCAGGGGTGTGGAGGGGGTGAAAAAGAAAAAAGGAATATGGGAAAGTTCCACTAAATACATAATAAAGCTTCAATAATTAAAATAATATCAGTCCAATCATAAAATGAAATAGACATTTTAATATAAAAGAATAAAAGTATAGAAATTAAGCTTTTTAAGGTTAAATTAAGAAATTATTATTTAACTAAATATAAGTATAGAATTTAAGAACTTAAACTTAATCTGAGTATAGAAATTAAGCTTAGAATAGAAATTAAACTATTATATATATTTAAAAGTGGTTATTAAATATGGAGAAATAATGAATAATTTAAAAAGTTCATGGAAATTTGATTATTTGGGAAAAGAGAATTTAAGTATTTACCTCACATAGTATATAAAATGAATTTGTGATTAACTAAACATTGTATGTAAACTAAATCCTTAGAATTACAAGGGGCAAATAAGATAAGAAATTATTGAGCTCAATGTAGGGAAAGTCATTATAGCATAAAAGCAAAGAATGGAGATGGAAAACAATTATAATCAAATACATCTGTTGATATAAATATTAAATTCTTTTTGTTTCATTTTGTGGCTTGGTCATGCCAGGGAATTCCCTAAGGGTTATTTCTGACTTTGCACTCAGGAATCACTCCTGCCAGGCTTAAGGGTTAATCGGGATGTCAGGGTTGAATCTGGGTCAAGTGCCTTACCCATTGTACTATCTCTCTGGCCCCTAAAAATTAATTTCTCATTGATTTGAAAGAGTAGGATCGAAAGAAATATCAAATTAATACTTCAAACATTTAAAAAACAAACCTTTTAGCGTGAAGAAAAAGTAACTTTTTAAAGATGTGTGCTTTTAATGTGAAGAAAAAGTTACTTTTTAAAGATGTGTGCTGAGGACTTAGATGTGTGCTGAGCACTAAGGCTTATACATGTGAAGCATGTGCCCTAGCAATACCCCAGCCCCCAGTCCTCATTCTGCTCAAAACAAATGTCAAAAAAGAAGCAAATTCTTAAAAAATAATTGGTAAGATGAATTTTACTTGGAGCAGATTCCATGAAGGTAAGAGAGAGAAAAGAACATAACTCAGTTGCTATTTTTGGTTGAACTAGAATACAGACTCCAGAGTGTTTGCAATGGCTGATGATAGGAAACATGTTTGCATGTGACCATTTTATGAAAATATAGAGGAAACAGTCAGCATCAACAGGCATTATAGGAAAAATATGCTTCCTATAGTAAGAGGTGCTCTAGGAGTTTTTAATTAGATTCCTTATCTGCAAGGATTAAAGATTGAATGCAGAAACTGGAAAGATAGTACAGGGGTTAAGGTGCCTGCTGGGCACTGTGTTTGACTCTTTCCTTCCCTCAGCTCTTCAGGGGGCCCTTCTGAGCACAGAGCCAAGAATAACACATGAGCATCTCTGAGTGAAATCCCACCCCCATAAAAGAAGATTGAATGAGGAGGTAACCAAGTCCCCTCCCTTAAGAGCTGTCTCAGAGACAAAGAAACATGAAATACATACACAAGATACATTGGCAGGAAAGAGGCTGTTGTTTGAGAAAAGTTTTTGTGAAAACTAGTTATTCTGTGCCCTAGTTTACCTGATTCTCCATTTTCTACAGCAACTTCCTACAAATAACTCTTCTAGAAAACTTCAATGCATGCAAACAGAGACAAACATAAAAATGAAAATTAATTTGGTTCCCATAAAAAGTAAAATTTGAACAGGAAGGGGAAAGTGTCTCACTTTACTTACCATAATGGAAAAAAAGCAAACAAATAAAACCCACAACCAACCGAACAAACAAACGAACAAACAAACAAAAAGGAAACAGTCACCATAGTGTTTCTGGGACAGTAAAAAAATAGTAAGAGTATACCATTATTTTTTAAGTATACTTAAAGAATCACCATATTTAAATTCTAAGAATTGGGGAAAGGTATAAAAAGAGGATGCCCGTGGGCTACACTAGCATGCAACAGGAAGTATGGAGATGTTAATGGCGCCCACTCTCCAGCAGATCGATGGAAGACAAGTGATACAAATGACACAAGTGATAAAAAGAGGAAAAGACAGAATTAAAAATGAGTTGGGAGAACTCAAGAAAAATGAAAGAAAGATGCTGAAAAAAGGTGAAATGGGAAACATAAAAATAAGAGACACGAGAAACTGTTTTAAAGTCACATTGGGCAGAAATTAAAGCAGTTAATACAGTGAAATGGATGAGAAAGCTAGCAAGGATCAAAGTAAAAAGATGGGTACAGGTAGAGGACATAAAGAAAAGACCCATAATGTTTATATAAATTTTTCATAAAAGGAACATTCTCCCAATGAACTTTTTAGAGATGAAAGTAGATTGTCCTGAAAGAAAATAATGGCTTTACCACTGAAATTGATACCCATTACTGGAATATTGATTCATTTAAATCAGCAATAACAATATTCTAGCAAAATAGCAAAATTGTTGAACAACTAGGCAAAAAAGGACTGCTTTTAGAAAAAATTAAAATCCATTTGGTCTTAGGCGCAGGAGATTGTTCTAGTGGTAAGAGCACATACCTAGCTTTGGAGTGGAGTCTTTTTTTTTCTTTTTTGGGTCACACCCTGCACTGCTCAGAAGTTACCTGGCTCTGCACTCAGGAATTACTCCTGACCAAGCTCGGGAACCATGTCAGGGACAGAACTCTGATTGGCCATGTGCAAGGTAAATGCTCTACCCGCTCTACTATAGCTGTGGCCCAGAGGGAAATTTTGAAGTCCATTTCTGCACCTCTACTCACCACCCCTCGTGGCCGTGGAATAGCCCCAGAGCACTATTGAATCCAAGTAGTGGGCCATTATGTCTCTACCACTGGAGGAGTTCCCCTAGTGTACTGCTGAATGACCTCTACAATAAATAATAGAGAGGTCTCAGATATCTTCATGATCCTTAAATACCAGAAGATAATACAATTAAATTATTAGATATTTAAAAAGTGATTATGACTTAAGATTTTATTTTTCGTCAAATTCTCCTTCTAATAAAGATAAACCAACTCTGTTTTGAGCATGCAGTTAATTCATTTTTCCTATGAATTACAGAAAACAAAAACTTGCAAGAGACAATTACTTGTTAAAAAATGAAGATATTTAAAGATGCAAGTCCATTATTTATAAAAATTTTACAAGTGATAATATTTGGATAGGAGAGTATATTGAAATTAAAGTTATGATGACTATTTGTTCATCTGCAGCAGTTTATGTAAAATGAAGCAGTTTACTTAAAAGCTTGCAAAGCGGTGCAGAGAAGTGATAAAGGAAGACATCAAAGACAGAAGAGCAGAAATACTGCAAGATGCAGCAGAAGCCGGGAAAAGCATTCGCACCGCCCACCTGTCCTTCGCCAACTATAAGACCAAGATGACTGCCCTCCGATGCCCTGATGGATCTATCACATTCCAGAAAGGCAATGGAGAAGATTATCCATGACTTCTACTAAGATTTCTTTGATAGCCACGTCCACCTGCCCACATACCAAATTCCACAGGATGGATATGTCATTCCCAACGTTCTCCCTTCTGAAATCTGACATGCCATTTCATCAATAAAGAAAGGAACAGCATCAGGCCCAGATAAAAGTCAGACCCGAACACCTGAAGAATCTGCAATCGGTACTCATCAATACACTAGTTCGGCTCTTCACATGCTACCTGTCCAAATGCAAGGTGCCCTCCCAATGGAAAACCAGCAGGACAGTTCTACTGTTCAAGAAGGGAGACATTCACGACATTGGCAACTATCACCCCATCTGCCTGTTGTTGTTATATACAAGCTGTTTACAAGAGTCATCCTGAAAAGGATTGGCAGAACACTAGATGAAGTAAAACCATGAGAGCAAGCTGGCTTCCGGAAAGGATTCAGCACAATCGACCATATCCACACGGTAACCAAGCTCATTGAGGTTTGTAGGGAGTACAAGATGCTGCTCTGTCTCACATTCATTGATTTAAAGAAAGCCTTTGATTCTCTGGAGACTGAAGCGGTCATCGAAGCCCTAGCCAAACAGGGTGTTCAAACCCAATAAATCAAGATCCTTCGTGAGCTGTATTATGGATTCACCACAAGGATCTCACCATTCTACAAGGGAAGTGATTGTTGATGTCAAAAGAGGGGGTTCGACATGTGTGAATAAATGTCGAAAAGGCTGATACCAACATAGAACTGAGCATTAAATACAGGCAAAAAATCCACATGATGGCTTCCAAGTGTATGTAGTGCAACCCACAATGAGTAGGAGAAGGAAGGGAGAGAAAGGGAGAGAGAGAAAGATAAAGAACCTGCCATTTAGGCAGGCTATGGGAGGGGGAGGGAATTGGGAAATTGGTGGTGGGAAATGGGCACTAGTGGAGGGCAAGTGCTGGAACACTATGTGACCGAAACCTCCAAACATGAACAATGTTGCAATTGTATATCTCACGGTGGTACAATAAAATGTTTAATTACAAAAATATAAAATAAGGTACACCCGGCAGAGCAGAAACCCAGCTTTCCCAGTTGCACAGGCACTTTGGCGGCGGCCGCGCGATTTACCTCCAAACTACCACAAATATTCTACCCACCCCTCTGAGAGAGCCCCACAAAGCAATGAGAATATAGTGCCCGCATGGCAGAGCCTGGCAAGCTGTCCGATGCGTGTTCGATATGCCAAACCCAGTAACAAAAAAAAAAATGTTTATTTTCCTGACCCCGAAAGAGCCCTTAATACGGCAGCAGTAAGAAAGGCAAACAAGCAGTGCCTGATAAAATTTCACGGCTGTCCTAGGCTGCCAAAACGAAGAAGGACTAAAATGACTGTCTGTACTTTCAATGCACATACACTGGCAACGGAAGCATATATTGAGGATCTGATGCTGCAAGCAAGAAAGATCAAGTACGACATCATTGGTCTGACTGAGATGAGGGGGCGTCAGTCGCATCATGCTGTATTTGACACCGAAGAAGAATTGGTCCTTGGAACATGTGATGAAAGAGGCGTCGGTGGCATTGGTGTCCTTGTCAACACGAACATGGCTGTCAACATTGATTCATTTGAATGCCTAATAAACCGAATAGGACGATTACACTTGAGGAGATGTGGCCCACTGCCAGCAATTTCTATCTTCATTGTCTATGCACCAACATCCACATACAAAAGAAGATGAAATTGAGAAATTCTACATGGAATTGGAGGAGTTCTATAAAAAGATCACACCTTCTACAAGATCATAGTCGGTGATTTTAATGCCAAGATAGGACCGAGAAGATCGGCTGAAGAACTCTACATCGGGACCCATGGCCTAGAATGGAACGAACAGGGTGAGAGACTATCTGAGTTCATCATGTCCACCAAGACTATTCATGGGAACTCACAGTTTCAGAAGGTTGAAGAAACGTTGGACATGGGAATCTCCTGGTGGACAGTTCCACAATGAAATCGACCACATCATCTTCAATCGACGGTTTTGTCTGACCGATGTTGCTGTCGTCCCCAAATTCCAGACAGGATCGGACCACCGTCTCCTTCGTGCAAAATTCTACTTCCCCATAGCGGGGAGAAAAGGCTGCAAAGTTTAAGAAGAGAACTCCCAGAACGACCACCAACTGGGAACTCTTTAGCACCATTAGGCGGAACATGGGAAGATACCATCATTGATGACATCGATGAAGAATACAACCGACTGGTTCAGCACCTCCATGATTGTGCGAAGAATGCTGAGAGAGAGAGAAAAACACAAAAAGGACGCTTGTCTTCAGAAACTCTCGAGCTCATTCGCCAACGTGGCAAGGCGCGAGCCTCAGGAGACCAAATGCTAACGTCCAAGCTTGCTAAACAGTGCAGAGAAGTGATAAAAGCAGACCTCAAAGACAGAAGAGCAGAAATACTGGAAGATGCAGCAGAAGCCGGGAAAAGTATTCGCACTGCCCGCCTGTCCTTCGCCAACTATAAGACCAAGATGACTGCCCTCCGACGCCCTGATGGATCTATAACATCTTCCAGAAAGGCAATGGAGAAGATTATCCAGGACTTCTACTCAAATCTTTTTGATAGCCACATCCACCTGCCCACATACCAAATTCCACAGGATGGACACGTCATTCCCAACGTTCTCCCTTCTGAAATAAGACATGCCATCTCATCGGTAAAAGAAGGGAACAGCACCAGGCCCAGACAAAGTCAGACCCGAACATCTGAAGAATCTGCCATCGGTGCTCATCAATACACTAGCTCGGCTCTTCACACGCTACCTGTCCGAATGCAAGGTGCCCTCCCAATGGAAAACCAGCAGGACAGTTCTACTGTTCAAGAAGGGAGACATTCATGACATCGGCAACTATCGCCCCATCTGCCTGTTGTCTGTCATCTACAAGCTGTTTACACGAGTCATCCTGAACAGGATTAGCAGAACACTAGATGAAGGTCAACCATGCGAGCAAGCAGGTTTCCGAAAAGGATTCAGCACAATCGACCATATCCACACAGTAACCAAGCTCATTGAGGTTTGTAGGGGAGTACAAGATGCCGCTCTGTCTCACGTTCATTGATTTACAGAAAGCCTTTGATTCTGTGGAAACTGAAGCAGTCATCGAAGCCCTAGTCAAACAGGGTGTTCAAACCCAATACATCAAGATCCTTCGTGAGCTGCATTATGGATTCACCACCAGGATCTCACCATTCTACAAAGAAGTGATCATTGATGTCAAAAGAGGGGTTCGACAGGGTGATACCATCTCACCAAAACTCTTCAGTGCCACCCTCGAGAACATCATGAGACAATTACAATGGGAAGGAATGGGAGTGAAGATAGATGGTCGGCAACTACACCACCTCCGCTTTGCTGATGACATCGTTCTAATAACACCAAACATTAGCCAAGCGGCACAAATGCTGGCTGACTTTGACCGAGAATGTGGAAAGATAGGTCTACAGCTGAATCTGAAGAAAACTATGTTCATGCGAAATGAACTAGTTCCTGAGGCCCCATTCTCTCTCAATGGAACAAACATCTCTGAATGCAGCAGTTATGTGTACCTAGGTCGAGAAGTCAACATGATGAATGACCTAAAACCTGAGCTGCGCAGGAGGAAGAGAGCGGCATGGAATGCCTTCAAAGGCATCGAAGAAATAGCTAAAAGGACAAAGAACCTCCGGCTCCGGGCACATCTCTTCGACTCCACCGTTCTCCCTGCATTAACATACGCCTCAGAGACCTGGGCCCTACGAAAGCAGGATGAGAATGCTATTCGGGTCTCCCAGAGAGGCATCGAAAGAGCTATGCTTGGAATATCACGTCTCACTCAAGTGAGAGAAGGAATCCGGAGTTCTGACCTAGGTCGCTATTCCAGAATCAGGGATGCTGTCTTGTTTGCCAAGGCATCGAAAATCAGATGGGCTGGACATGTAATGCGATTTGGAGACAACCGCTGGACTAGAGCCCTTACCGACTGGATCCCACGGGATGTCAAAAGATCACGTGGCCGCCCACCTACAAGATGGTCAGACTTCCTTGTTAAGACCCTGAAGGAACGGTTTGAGGCTCTTCATATTCCTGAATCAATCAGATGCCATTGGGCTACATTGGCACGTGATAGGGTCCAATGGAAATGTTACAGGCGCCCGCCCGAGCAAATCGATGAGTAACGGGATTCAAGTGATCAAGTGATAAAATAAAATAAAATTTAAAAAATTAATAGGCTTCGGGTGGTTCCTGTGATCCTGGCAAAGTAGGACTTTGCCCAAATGTTTGAAACAGTTACTGTGAAGACTGTCATCACCCAGACTATGTTGAAATTGTCTCTCTAAAGGCAGTCGGATTGACAACCTCAAGCTCTGTTATTCAGGGTTTGGTCACATCTAGTGAGACAAACAGACACAGGAGGAGACCAACAAAACATAAAAAGAGGGGTTCCACAGGGTGATACCATTTTACCAAAATTCTTCAGCACCACCCTCGAGAACATCATGTGACAATTAGAATGGGAAGGAATGGGAGTAAAGATAGATGGTCAGCAACTACACCACCTCCGCTTCGCTGATGACATCATTCTAATAACACCAAACATTAGCCAAGCGGCACAAATGCTGGCTGACTTTGACCGTGAATGTGGAAAGATAGGTCTACAGCTGAATCTAAAGAAAACTATGTTTATGAAAAATGAACTAGTTCCAGAGGACCCATTCACTCTCAGTGGAACAAACATCTCTGAATGCAGCAGTTATGTGTACCTAGGTCGAGAAGTCAACATGATGAATGACCTAAAACCTGAGCTGCGCCAGGAGGAAGAGAGAGGGCATGGAATGCCTTCAAAGGCATCGAAGAAATAGCTAAAAGGACAAAGAACCTCCGGCTCCGGGCACATCTCTTTGACTCCATGGTTCTCCCTGCATTAACATACGCCTCAGAGACCTGGGCCCCTACGAAAGCAGGATGAGAATGCTATTCGGGTCTCCCAGAGAGGCATCGAAAGAGCTATGCTTGGAATATCACGTCTCACTCAAGTGAGAGAAGGAATCCGGAGTTCTGACCTAGGTCGCTATTCCAGAATCAGGGACGCTGTCTTGTTTGCCAAGGCATCGAAAATCAGATGGGCTGGACATGTAATGCGATTTGGAGACAACCGCTGGACTAGAGCCCTTACCGACTGGATCCCACGGGATGTCAAAAGATCACGTGGCCGCCCACCTACAAGATGGTCAGACTTCCTTGTTAAGACCCTGAAGGAACGGTTTGAGGCTCTTCATATTCCTGAATCAACCAGATGCCATTGGGCTACATTGGCACGTGATAGGGTCCAATGG
This sequence comes from Cryptotis parvus, assembly GCA_021461705.1. Lineage (NCBI taxonomy): Eukaryota > Metazoa > Chordata > Mammalia > Eulipotyphla > Soricidae > Cryptotis > Cryptotis parvus. The sequence continues at coordinate 20,158 of JAJIBD010002465.1, read as the reverse complement.
AAATGTTACAGGCGCCCGCTCGAGCAAATCGATGAGTAACGGGATTCAAGTGATCAAGTGATAAAATAAAATAAAATTTAAAAAAATTAATAGGCTTCGGTGGTTCCTGTGATCCTGGCAAAGTAGGACTTTGCCCAAATGTTTGAAACAGTTACTGTGAAGACTGTCATCACCCAGACTATGTTGAAATTGTCTCTCTAAAGGCAGTCGGATTGACAACCTCAAGCTCTGTTATTCAGGGTTTGGTCACATCTAGTGAGACAAACAGACACAGGAGGAGACCAACAAAACATAAAAAGAGGGGTTCCACAGGGTGATACCATTTTACCAAAATTCTTCAGCACCACCCTCGAGAACATCATGTGACAATTAGAATGGGAAGGAATGGGAGTAAAGATAGATGGTCAGCAACTACACCACCTCCGCTTCGCTGATGACATCATTCTAATAACACCAAACATTAGCCAAGCGGCACAAATGCTGGCTGACTTTGACCGTGAATGTGGAAAGATAGGTCTACAGCTGAATCTAAAGAAAACTATGTTTATGAAAAATGAACTAGTTCCAGAGGACCCATTCACTCTCAGTGGAACAAACATCTCTGAATGCAGCAGTTATGTGTACCTAGGTCGAGAAGTCAACATGATGAACGACCTAAAACCTGAGCTGTGCAGGAGGAAGAGAGGAGCATGGAATGCCTTCAAAGGCATCAAAGAAATAGCTAAAGGGACAAAGAACCTCCGGCTCCGGGCACATCTCTTTGACTCCATGGTTCTCCCTGCATTAACATATGCCTCAGAGACCTGGGCCCTATGAAAGCAGGATGAGAATGCTATTGGGGTCTCCCAGAGAGAAATCGAAAAGAGCTATGCTTGGAATACCACGCCTCACTCAAGTGAGAAGAGGAATTCGGAGTTCTGACCTCTGTCACTATTCCAGAATCAGGGACGCTGTCTCGTTTGCCAAGACATCAAAAATCAGATGGGCTGGACATGTAATGCGATTTGGAGACGACCGCTGGACTAGTGCCATTACCAACTGGATCCCACGGGATGTCAAAATACCACGTGGCCACCCACCTACAAGATGGTCAGACTTCCTTGTCAAGATCCTGACGGAACGGTTTGAGGCTCTTCATATTCCTGAATCAACCAGATGCCATTGGGCTACATTGGCACGCAATAGGGTCCAATTTCAATGTTACTGTGCCCACTTGAGCAAATCGATGAATAACGGGATTCAAGTTATCAAGTGATCAAGCTGTTTATGTATTAATGTTACTGCCTATCACTATCAAATCAACTTGTAGAAAAATAACCACTTAGTAGTACAAAAATAATATGAAAAAAATGCTATTAACCAAAATCATGTTAGTGAGAAAAGGAAAAAAAAGTATGTTTTTCATAGCTCCCAATGGCACACTACTTGACAAAAGTGTCCCAAATTAGAGGCCTGAAGATATAACATAAGTATATAAAGTTAACCAGTGATTAAATTATTTTTTTTAATATTAACAGAGTTATAGGTAGGAAAAGAAGACCACATATTAAAAGAAGACCTGATAAGAAGGCCAAACTGCAAAAAGCAATATGGGTAAACTAAACATATTTATCATAACAGTATCAGAAATCATTTCAAATAAACTATTAAAATACTAGTGTTTCACTTTTGCTCACATAACAAACCCATTCTATCAGAATTTCTTGGTCTCATCACTATTGACATTTTGTACTTGCTACTTACTTACTGGTAATACCTTCTTCTTCTCTATTATAGCCAAATATTCACTGTTAGTGCCAGATATCTCTTGGATGACCAAATCACTCTTGATTGAGCCCACCATCATCTGTTCAAGAAGCATTAGAATCATTCTTACTTACATTAGAAACAAGAAAAATATACATTTATTTAAATTGTTAAAAAATCTAAATATAGACTAAGACATGCCACATAAATATAAACAGAAAAGACACATTATGTCATAATATCAAACAGAAATATTTAAGTTGGAGACATTTAAACAAGATAAGAAAATGCCCTTTGTAATGCTGAAGATGCAATTTTCACTGAAATTATAATTGTTACAACTTTATGCATCAAAAGCATAACATTAATTTATAAAATTATGAAACATGCAAAGAAAAAATGGAAACGTATTGTTCACATTTTATAGTCCATGATTAGAAAAAATGAAAGTTTAGAGAGATTATAGATTTAGGCGATGAATCTTGTATTTTATTTCATAAAAATATGGGGAGGGCCGGAGCGATAGCCCAGTGGGTAGGGCGTTTGCCTTGCACGCAGCCGGCCTGTGCCTGCCTGGGTTCGATCCCCGGCATCCCACATGGTCCCCGAGCACCGCCAGGAGTAATTCCTGAGTACAGAGCCATGAGAAACCCCTGAGCATTGCCGGGTGTGACCCAAAAAAAGCAAAAAAAAAAATGGGGAAATATAATTTTTCAGTAAACACAAACCCTTGCTCCAAGGACATTTAAGGAACTAAGAAGCCATAATTTTCTCCAGATGTGTAAATAGCAAGGACACATTTGCCCACATAGAGAATGGTAAAACTACGATTGTGAACAAAATAAGCAATTAATTCTCCACTTCCAAGATGAAAATCTTCCACCTCTAAGAATAAAAGGTTTCAATTCTGGGGCCAAAGATAAAAATAAACTAAAATTACAGAATGTGGAAAACATGTGATGACAGTTTCACGGTACTTAATATTGAGTGGACGTAGCTTAAGATATGTTCAAAGTACATTCAAAGCCATAAATTCTTATATAAATAAATGATATTATAATTTAATTATGAAGATGATGAAAATTTTATGATTCAAGTAGGAACAGCAACTAGTGTCAGTATAGATTTGTTGTCAATTTTTGTTTGTAAAGCTCTGCTCTCTTCCTCTGCGCATCTCAAGTTTTAGGTCATCATCATATTGAGTTCTTGACTTAACTGCTTCATTCACAGATGTTTGTCCCATTGAGAGTGAATGGGGCCTCTGGAAGGAGTTCATTTTTCATGAACATTATTTTGTTGAGATTCAGAGCTGCATGGAACGCCTTCAAGAACATTGAAGAAATAGCAAAAAGGACAATGGTTCGGGCACAACTCTTCGACTCCACCATTCTCCCTGCATTAACATACGCCTCAGAGACCTGGGCCCTAAGAAAGCAGGATGAGAACGCTATTCAGGTCTCCCAAAGAGGAATCAAAAGAGCTATGCTTGGAATATCACGCCTCACTCAAGTGAGAGAAGGAATCTGAGTTCTGGCCTCCATCGCTGTTCCAGAGACAGGGACACTGTCTCGCTTGCCAAGGCATTGAAAATCAGATGGGCTGGACATGTAATGCAATTTGGAGATGACCACTGGAATAGAGCCACTGTGTCCCACGGGACATCAAAAGATCAAGTGACCGCCCACCTACAAGATGGTCAGACTTCTTCATCAAGAACCTGAACGAACGGTTTGAGGCTCTTCATATTCCTGAAGCAAGCAGATGCCATTGGGCTACACTCGTGATAGGGTCAAACAGAAACATTACTGGCACCTGCTCAAGCAAATCAACGAATAACGGAATGTCAAGTGTTCAAGTGATCAAGTGTAAAGCTCTACATTCAGTGCATTGTACAGTAATATTGGTTAATCTGTTGGAAGTATCCCTAAAATATTAGTATAAAATTCCAAAATGAATTTTGGCTATTGGAATCTAGCAGCATATTAAGAGGATAGTACCATATGGCTAGAATTGTTTAATATCATGATGTCCAATAATATATTAAAAGAAATTCACAATGAGTTTCATAGTCACTATCACTATCACTATCACTATATTCCCATTCATCACCTATTTGCTAGAACGGGCACAGGTAATATCTCCATATGTCCTGTCTCATGCTAGTAGAATCCAAAGACATCCGCTTGCTCCAGGAACATAAAAAGCCTCAAACCATTATATTAAGTCATGAAAATGACCTAATATAAATGTTACTTGTATTTGGCATATCAAATACGACATGAGCAGCTTGCCAGGCTTGCCATGAGGGTGGCATACTCTTGTAGTCACCTCTGAATAAAGCATTTATTGATGAGCTGCATGGCCGCTAGCGGAAGATAGCGGCCCCCATGGAGTCGGGGGCATCATCTGGCTGGTTGTGAGGCTCTGCTGGGGTGGCAGGCCAGGTCTAGAACCCGCCATGACTCCCGGGCACCTCGTGAGCGGCTAGGCACAGGGAGAGCAAGGAGCAGCTCTGCCCCATGTCTGAGAGTCTCTGGTTCAGCATACCTGGGCCAGATTGAAAGAAAACTGTACAGGGTGGGTGTGAATGATCCTGGCTGTGATAGTCTGGTCTGCTGGGTGGAATTGTGAAGAGAGGGAAGTCCGGATGTTGAAGATAGTGGCCCCCATGGAGTCCAGGGGTTCGTCTGGCTTGTTGTGAGGCTCTGCTGGGGTGGCAGGCCAGGGCTAGAACCTGCCATGCCTCCCGGGCGCCTCATGAGCTGCTGGGCACAGGGAGAGCAAGGAGCAGCTCTGCCCCATGTCAGAGAGTCTCTGGTTCAGCATACCTGGGCCGGATTGAAAGAAAACTGAATAAAAACACATAATATTTAATACTAATTCTAAATCAAAATAGCCCTCAATAAGGGAATATATCCAAGGGCAGAGAGATGACTCAAACAGTTGAAATAGGGGCTTTGCTCTTGGGAGCTCTATGCCACAATATGCACCAAGGCTAATGCTGGCAGCCCTGTTGTTTGTGGTCCCTAGTTATGCAATCTTGGACACTCCATATCTATGTCTCCATAACTATCACAACTAAAGGGGTGTAACCCATTCCATATCCCCATGGGCATAATTAAAAGATCTGTCAGCACCACAACAAAGAAGTACAGGAAATACCACACCCTTTGAGTGCATGTGTGAACACTACAGTAACCCGAGTGAGTATTCCAACTAAAATGTGACTGAGCACTACAACAAAAATGAGTAAGTCACTGTGAGCACCTATGCAGGCATTAGAAAAGGTGAAAGAACCATTAAAAGAATATAACCTTAGCCTGAATCTATGTTGTCAGATCCAAGTATGGCCACCCCAGCCTATTTCGAAGAGTTTTTCTGCATGGAGAATTGTCCTCCACCTTTGACTTTGAGTCTGGGTTTGCTCTGATTATTCAGATGTGTTTGTTGTAGTCAGCAGAATGTTGGATTCAGTTTTCTAATCCATTTTTGCCACTCTGTGTCTCTTAATTGGTGCATTTAGCTCATTGATGTTGAGAGAGACTATTGTCATAAGATATTGTGCTATCTTTTGAATAAGTTTGTGCACTTTTAGGGTTTGTCTTTTTCTTACAGTAGCTCCTTCAGTCCTTCTTTTAAATTTGGGTTGAGACTATGAAATTCTTGAGCTGTTGCTTATCTATGAAGTTGTGTATCTTTCCTTCAAATCTGAATGTGAGTCTGACCGGGTAAAAAATTCTTGGTGGTACATCTACAAAATGGAATACCACGCAGCTGTTAGGAGAAACAAAGTTATGAAATTTGCCTATAAATGGATGGACATGGAGAGGATCATGCTGAGTGAAATTAGCCAGAGGGAAAAGGACAGATATAGAATGACTGCATTTATTTGTGGGATATAAAAATAGCATGATACCAATATCTAAGGTGAGAAAAAACATGGATCAGTAGATCTTGTCATTGGGTAGAACCTCTTGCAAATGTGTAGGAGTCAGAGGTTAGGCAATACAGAGAAAGGAACAGTGTACTAATGATTATTGTAACAATAATACCAGCATAAAACTGAGCATTGAAAGTAGGCAAAACGATATACATGATAACCTCTAACTGTATATATTGCAAGCCACAGTGTGTAAACGAAGGAAGAGAGAGAGAGAGAGAGACAGAGACAGAGACAGACAGAGACAGAGAGACAGAGAGTGAGAATTAAAGATTGTCTGCCATAGATGCAGGCTGGGGGAGAGGGGAAATCATGGTACATTGGTGGAGGAAAATGGGCACTGGGGGAGGGATAGGTGCTGGTACACTGTATGACTGAAACACAAATATGAACACTTTTCTAACTGTATATCTCATGGTGGTATAATAAAAATTTAAAAGATGAATATAACCTTAGCTGATCACTGTCACCTAGTGTGTGAGCCCCATAACCATTGGAGGACAGGCTTAGCTATTCTGGGAGTTTTGTTGTTTTGCCCACTCCCAGCTTAATCTATTTAAGCCAAGGTTCATTCTAATGAGACCTCTCTTCTATGTAAACACTGCTAGAGGGTGTGGCAGTTACAGAAGTCACCTTGATTGAATAACTTCTGACTTATACATCTACTAAGACTTCTATGTTTTCTAGATTGGGCACAGCTCCTCTTTATACCCACTGCACCCAGCGTGGGACAGTTAGAATTTACCAGGAGACTATCACCCTGGCTATGCTGAGACTATAGGAAGACTATAGTAAGGATCATACTCGTTTGCTCTAAGCAGGTGAGTGTTACACTTTCAGAGAACACGATACTCAGAATCACCCTGGTGCAGATAATAATAAGTAGGACCTTGTGGGTACCATCTAGATTACATGAAGTTAAGATGTACTACTTTATACCAGCCCCTTCTCTCCAGTGTTTTACATAAGAGATAATCTTGGTAGAAAGGATTAGACCTTGGCATAACCTTTGTTTATACCTGCAATAGGGTGTGGCACTACACTCTGTTTAGAGTTCTTTGTTGACATGACCCTCCCGGTTGGATTACTTTAGTGTATATAAGGGGCTGACTTGAGGCCCCTTCACTTTTGCCCTTTTGGGCCTTTTAGCTTTCAGCTTCTGGCTCCTGTGGCTTTTGGCTCCTCGGCCTCAGCTTTTGGCTTTTTGCTCTTTGACCTTTTGCTCCTTCTTCTGGGTAGGATTCAGCTCGGTTGAGATCCTCTCTCTTTGGTGGGAGACTTAGGCTCTTTTGTATGGTCTAAGTTCGGAGCAGAGCTAGAGTTTGTTCATTATATTGGATTGCTATAAAAGAGCTTTGTACTATTAAAAGCCTTTTTGGAACTGCATCGGACTCGTGAGTTTTCATCTGTTCCCCTGGCGTCCTCAGAGGTAGAAGAGAATCTCCTGACACTGTTGGGGACCCCGGTGGCATTCCCCGACACATAACCTCTATGAGATCTCTGGCAAACATCACAGCCAGGTGTGTGTCTGTGTTTGTGTGTGTCTGTCTGTGTCTGTGTGTGTCTGTGTTGTGATTCTGAATCATCACATCAGTAAAAAATGTAAATGTATGGAAAGAGCAGGTGGATGGTAGGAGTAGAGATGAGCAAAGGTCATTGTACTTAATGGAAACAGATTAGAACCTTAACTTTAGTTAGAAAGAGGAAAAGGATCACCATCAATTTACTGTTGTTCTAGTGAACTAGTAAATAAAAATAAATGAAGCAGGAATAAAAGTCGAAACTGGAAGTGAGTAGGTAAAACAGTACTTTGCAAGTGATATTGCTTATTAGTTTGGAAACTAAGAGGATAAGCTTAAATTGCTATAAAATATAATTATTAAGTTTTCAGAATAATAAATTAACTTACAATGTCAGCTGTCATATTCACAAACAATTTATTAGGCATAATAAGAGAAAATACCAATTTTATAATAGTAATAAAAGTAAAGTTAATGGGAGCCTAACATGAAATGTAAAATTTATATGAAGAAAATTTAAAAAATACTTTGAAGGCCACAAAGATGTTATGAACAAATGGAAAGACAAGCATGTTCTTGGCTAGAAGGACTGAACATCATTAAGATGCTAATCCTCCCTGAGTTTACTTATAAATTTAACATGATCCTGATAAAAATACCAAATCTCTTTTCCCCTAAAACTAGACAAGTTGATTGTATAATTCATATGAAAATCAACAAGAATATCCAGGAAATTTCTGAGAAGGGAGACAATGAGGAGTTAGACATAGAAAAGTATAAATGGCATGCTATGATTTTTAAGTATTTGTATCTCTCTCTATATATACACACACATTTGCTTCTTATATATTATATATATTTGCCTAACATGGAATACATATATGCATATGTTTTCTACCTCTATCCCTAGCTTTGGCTTTTCATCTCTTTCTATTTCTTCTGTCACTGCAGTGTGTGACTTGCATTAGTATTCTATTATCCTCTGGCAGTACATTGAACAAAAGTGATAACCTACATATTGAAGATATGAACAATCGTCTAAAGTAGGGTAGAGGTGGGAAACTCCACCGAATATATTTTACTAAATAAATTATATATAATAATATCTGTATCTATATCTATATATCTATATATACATATTACACATATATACATACATAAAATAACACTATATATGTATATACATCTATCTATCTATCTATCTATCTATCTATCTATCTATCTATCTATCTATCTATCTATCTATCTATCTATCTATCTATCTATCTATCTATCTATCTATCTATCTATCTATCTATCTATCTATCTATGTTATTTTGTTCAGGGCACACCTGATGGAGTTTTTGACTATCACAGCACCATACTTAGGGATTGCTCCCAGCAATGTTCATATACTCCCATAGTGCTCACTCGATCATATGGCTTAGAGTTAAAACTTGATGCTTCCTCATGCAACGAGTGTCTTCTACTCTGAGTTAACACGATTCCATCTTTATGAATATTGATATTTATATTATTATATTTATGTATTTCAAAATAAATAATTACATAAATAAAATACGTGTACCCATTTATATAAAAATAGACAAAAGACACACCTGGGATCTCGCCAAAGAACATGAATTGATGCTTTAATAACAGTGAAACTGAACTAATGTTTACCACTTGATCAACACTACGGCTGATATTTTACCTGCATTGATTTGATTATAAACATAACCTGGTGATTTGAGGAGATCTTTAGTATTGTTTCTTTTTATTTCCAAAGGTCATAAAATTGCCCTTTCTCTTTTTGATTTTGGTGGAAATACATCAATATTTAAAAAGAAAGTCTAGTTTTCCTAACCATCTTGTCACTCAATTGTACATTATTATTTGCTTAAATACTTTTGAGCTTTTCTATCAAAGCCCCTCATTTTGTGATTTTAAAAGGTTTAATGACTTTTTACTGGTTCATTATGTATGTTGTCAAATTAATTCAGAGGCATAATAAAATTCTTTGCACGTGACAAATTTTATTATTTCAAAACAAGCATTCGAACCAGCAATTGGTAAACCAATACCTTTGGAATTATCCAGTGTTGAAAAATGTTCTACTAAGTGCAAAAGAGTATTAGACTTCAGGAATATAGCTTAAAATCTGTATCTGCATGCCAGCAAGGACAAGTTCAGTGGTGGTTTATGAACTCAATTTGTGAACTTGAAGAAATCATTCAATTCAATAAGTTCAGTAATTTGGGTGATATTGATGAAGATTTCTTGATGAGAAAACGCCTGTCTTTAAATAAATGATGAGATATCAGTGGCAGCAGAATCATAAAGTAAAGGAGAATTATTGAATACTAACACATTTTGGGGCCAGAGTGATAGTCCAGTGGGTAGGGAATTTGCCTTGTATGCAGCTGACCTGGGTTTGATCCCTGGCATGATATAAGGTCCCTTGATTAATCACTGACAGGAGTAATTCATGAGCACAGAGCCAAGAGTAAGCCCTGAGCATTGCTAGGTGTGACCCAAAAAAGCAAACAAAAAAAAACCAAATGAATGAACCTTTCTTTCTTTCTTTCTTTCTTTCTTTCTTTCTTTCTTTCTTTCTTTCTTTCTTTCTTTCTTTCTTTCTTTCTTTCTTTCTTTCTTTCTTTCTTTCTTTCTTTCTTTCTTTCTTTCTTTCTTTCTTTCTTTCTTTCTTTCTTTCTTTCTTTCTTTCTTCCTTCCTTCCTTCCTTCCTTCCTTCCTTCCTTCCTTCCTTCCTTCCTTCCTTTCTTTCTTCTTTATTTCTTCTTTCTTTCTTTTCCTCTCCTCTCTCTTTCTTTCTTTCTTTCCTCCCTTTCTTTCTTTCTTTCTTTCTTTCTTTCTTTCTTTCTTTCTTTCTTTCTTTCTTTTCTTTCTTTCTTTCTTTCTTTCTTTCTTTCTTTCTTTCTTTCTTTCTTTCTTTCTTTCTTTCTTTCTTCCTTCCTTCCTTCCTTCCTTCCTTCCTTTCTTCTTTATTTCTTCTTTCTTTCTTTTTCCTCTCCTCTCTCTTTCTTTTCTTTCTTCTTTTCTTTCTTTCTTTCCTCCCTTTCTTTCTTTCTTTCTTTCTTTCTTTCTTTCTTTCTTTCTTTCTTTCTTTCTTTCTTTCTTTCTTTTTCTTTCTTTCTTTCTTTCTTTCTTTCTTTCTTTCTTTCTTTCTTTCTTTCTTTCTTTCTTTCTTTCTTTCTTTCTTTCTTTCCTTTTTATTTTTGCTTTTTGGGTCACACCCCGCTGACGCTCCTGGCTCTGTACTCAGGAATTACTCCTGGTGTGCTCGGGGACCATATGGGTTTCTGGGGATCGAACCCAGGTCAGCCATGTTTCAAATGACATAGCCATAGCATTATTGTGCAGATTTATATATTTCTTAAATATATTATAATTATATACTAAATATTAAAACCTAATACATTATATAAACACTAAATAAACACATAGTAAATGCTTAATAAATGAGATCTGTCACCTCTGTTATTATAGTAAAATCAAAGAGTTCAAATTATTTGGGGGATACTGATACTTCCAGGATCACTACAGGAAGTAGAGAGATTCTTATAGAAATTAATTTATCTGCAAAAAAAATCAATAAATGAGATATAGATATAAATAAATTGTGGTCTGGAACAGTAATACAATGAGTTAGATTTTTGTCTTGCATGCAGTTGATTCAGGTTCATTCCCTGACAAAACAGATTGTCCCTGAGCACCACTAGGAATGATTCCTTACTACAGTCAGGAGTAAGTCCTTATCACACTTTTTTCATGGTTTCCCCCAAAAAATATATTGCAGAAAGGAGAGAGAGAGAGAACAAGAATGAGGAATAGAGGAAAAGCATTACAAACGAATAATGCTTGTGGCTACTAAAGTTACTTGTAGTTACAAATAGGATAATAATGCAGATGTGAAGCAGAATTGAAGATAGTAAAGATTGGGACTGTGCTATCAGCCTCAGTAGAACTACCAAGAAACTGTAGCAAAACATATGGGGCATTTGAAGTGTGCACATTTTTGGAAGCCCTGGTAAACAATTTTGAATTTTCTCCTATAATCTTTGAAGATGTAAAGTGTTTTTACATTAGGTTAACCAGGTAATTTGTATAAAAGAAGCTAACCCGTTTACTTTATAACCCATTATATATTCTAAATTTTAATGTTCTATAGCAAAAAGAAAAAGACAAATGATTTATAAAAATAAAAGATAAATGATTCACATCATTTAGCCAAGGAAAGATTTTATGGTAACATGCTCAACTTGCTTCATTTCAGTGTAGACACAGATGATCATGGTCAAAATATATCTTTCAAAACTGAGTTTTAGGGTCACTGCTAGTGTCAATACCCACTCAAATGACATTTCTCTTTGTACACATGTACCTTTCCAACAACCTTAGAGATTCCCATAACATGCCATGAGATAAACAAGCCTGTCTGTTGGTTCATAAACAGTAAATAGTCACTATTATTTTTTCAGTACAAACATCTCTAGGAAAATTATATTATTCTTCTTTAAGATGTTAATAAATTGAGTCTGAATATCTTACTATCAGGCTATTTCTAAGTAAGTCATTCAAAATGACACATTAAACTGGGATTTTACTGCAGATATGTTTAAAAAATAACAAATTAGAGAGAAATATGAGGTAATAATTTTTTCCAGTTTTAAAAACATTTTATTAGTTTACAGTGCTCTAATGGTTTAAGCTCCACCACACTCACAATTGAAGTTCTAGTATTATGACACTATTAAAAGCAGACTCTACCAATTCCTTCTGCCCTTTGTTTTTCCTTTAGTAATCACCAGGAGAAGTTCAGTTATTTTTTGTGACTATTTTTCCAGTTTGTTTGCTTTGGTTGTTTATATTCCACACATGAGTGGAACCAATCTTGTAATTGTCATTCATTTCCTAACTTATTTTCCCTTAGTGTAATCACCTCAAATTCTATCACTGTTGTAGCAAATGGCAATATTTCATCTTTTGACAAATTTAGTGTATTCCTTTGAATTTATGTAATAAAATTATTTATTGTATTTGTCAATAGGTAGTTTGGTTGGCTCTATGTTTTTCTATAGTGAATAATGCTACAAATAGTTTTTGACTTAGTATTTTCACATCCTTTGGACAAATGCCTAGGAATGGTATTACTGATTATGTGGCATTTCCATTTTTAAAATTATGTTATAGATTATTCATACTGCTTTTGCAAACTGCCACAATTTATAATCCTACAATGAACAAGTTCATCTTTTCTTCACATCCTCACTAACAGTCACTGCCTCTATTATTTTATACATCATGTCAGTATAGGTATGAGGTTATAGCTCTAGTTTGATTTCCTTCGCCTAATAATAAATGATGCTAAAAATACCCCCACTCCCATCATTTCTTGAAGATATGTATGTATTCTTCAGTAGTGTCTTTGTTTTCTTTGGAGTCACACCTGACAGTGCTTAGGGCTTACTTCTGTCTCTGTGACCAGGTATCGCTTTTGGAAGTGCTCATGGGATCATATGCAGTTTGGGGGAATAAATCCTGACTTGGTTATGTGCAAGGCAAGATTCATACCAACTGCATTATCTCTCTGGTCACTAGAAGTGTAGAAATAAGCTTTTAGTATTTTTGCCCATTTTTGATTATGTTATTTGTTTCCTTTGGTTGTTCATTTGCATGAGTTTCTTACATTCTTTGGATTTTAATTTCTTATTCGGTATATAATGTGTAGACATCTTTCAACACATAGAGTGCATGTTTTATGATTGTTTATCAATATTGAATATTTATTTTGATGCTGCTTAATTTTTTTGCTGTTATTTTCTTTGTCATTAGAATTTAAATTTTATTTATTTATTTATTTTTTTAATTTTTTATTTTTACAATTACAAAGATATACAATTAAAAAGTTCATATTTGGATTTTGGTCATACAGTGTTCCAGCACCCATCCCACCACCAGTGCCCATCTCCCACCACCAACGTCCCCGGTTCCCTCCCCCCCTTCCCCCAGCCCTCCTCCATGGCAGGTTCTCAATTTTCGAGGGTACTAATGCCAACCTAGAACTGAGCATTAAATAGAGGCAAAAGGATACACACGACAACCCTTTAATGTATGTTCTGTAATCCATAGTCTGGAGGGAGAAAAAAAGAGAAAGAGAGAGAAAGGGAAAGAATTTAAACTTTAAGCAAATTTCTGAGTTCAAAATCCAGAGTGTACTTTCTATGTTTTTTCATATATTTTATTGTTTCCGACTTTGTATTTAAATATTTTATGACTTCTAAGAATATATGGTCCTGCCCCTTGAAGTGTTGCAGGTTTGGCTGCGGTGCCTGGCTGCATCAGCAGGTGGCAGACAGGAGACAGGCTTGTCTATGTCCAGGGCTCTGCCCTGAAGGCCCTGTATGATTGATGGTCTGACATAGAAAAAAGACTGGGCCCATTGGGATGATCCAGAGCAATGGCAGAGCCTGACAAGCTACTTGTGGTGTATTCAATGTGCCAAAAACATTAAAAATAACATCAATCCCAATGAATGGAGACGTTACTGGCACCTGCTTGAGCAACGGGAAGACAAGTGACAAGTATTCATTTGAACAACGGGAAGACGAGTGACAAGTGACAAGAATATATGCTGATGTGTACATATATATACATACATAAAACTTTGGGTATGATTTATGAATATATACACCATTAGAATGTATGGTGATATGTATATAGCATATATTGTACATAAAATGCATATATTATAATGTATATGATATATATTAATTATCGTACAAGTATATAGATCCGTATCATATACATATCATATCTAATGCAAGATGTACAATGTATATAGATATGTATCTATATACATAATTTTTGGTATGATAAAGTTATGATAAAGAGTGATCTAGTCACACTCTTGCATTATTCCAACAGTTATCCAATTATCCCAACACCATTTGTTGAAGTAGCTTTTATTTCTCAATTGCATAGTAGTGTTACTGTCATTGTAAGTCAAATATACATATAAAAGTGGTTTATTTCTGTACTCTTTTCTTTCCATTACTATATTTCTATTTGTTCTAAATACTAATTGTAGGATGAAATATTTCTATTTCTTTGTGTCTTCTATTTATTTTAACAATGCTTTAATGTTGTAAGTGTATACAGGTTTTTGGACTCTTTTTGTTAAGTGTACTCCTAAGTAACATTCTTTAAAAAATTATTGAGGTACTGTGATTTATAATTTGGTCTATGATGGCTTCATCTATTTATCAATTCAATTTCACACTCATCACCAAAATATGTGTTTTCTTCCACTGAGATCCCAAATGCCCCTTTTTTGGTAACTTTTATTTATTTTATTACACCACCTTTAGGCATACAATTACAAGGTGCCCATGCTTGAGTTTTGGTTCTACAGTGTTTCACCACCCATCTCTCCACCCGTGCACATCTCCCATCACCAATGTCCTCACCTCCTTCCTCCTCTCTCACCCAGCCTACCTCCATGGTGGGTTCTGTATCTCCCTCTCTCTCTTTCTCTCTATTGCTCCCTCCTCCTACCTTTCCTACATATCATGGAATGTAGTATATTCTAGGACATGATTGGTTCCACTAATTTGATGGACTACGTCCGGACAGCGAAATGGCTACTATTGTGGTGGGTGATTCTCATCTGGCAGCTGCTTCCGGGGCTCCGCAGAGGTGATGGACCAACACTCAACCCCATCTGTCCTCCTGGGAGCCTCATGGTAAGCTGGGCTAGGGGAGAGCTGAATGTCAGTCCTCCCCGTTGCGTCTGGAAACTCTGCATGCTCTGACTGGTCGCCCGGGCAGTTCCTGGGTGTGGCCTCCAGGCGCTGGAACAAGATAGAGAGGGGAAGTGGTGGCCCTAGCTTCATCTGACAAATGTCCAGTGGCTTCCACTTCTGGGAGCCGCTTACCTGGGCTCGAGCTCGGCTACTCTGTTAATCTGGTCTTGAGATAGGCATCTCTCCTGAACAGGTTCTGATGTGCTGCAGAGTCCGACAGTGAAAACGGTGGCAATTGTGGTGGGTGAGTCTCATCTGGCTGCTTCTGGGGCCCCCAGACGTGATGGGCCCACTCCCAAAACTCATCTGTTCCCTTAGGAGCCTCATGGTCAGCTGGGCTAGGGGAGAGCTCCCCATTGGGTCTGAGGCTCTGGATGCTATCCCAAATGCCCCCTTTTTTTAAAAAAAAAAAAAACCCTCCCTCTCCCCTAAAACTCAGTTCTATGGAGCATCTCTCCAGTTCAGCTACATTTGGCCCTTTTGTAACTACTAAATATCTTTAAACCCCAAATATGAGAGAGATGATTCTGTATAGATACTTTTCCTTCTCACTGACTTCATTCAGCATGAAATTCTTTAGTCCCAACCATGTCACAAAAAATTGCTTAATTTTGTATTTGCTTAGAACTGCATAGCATTCTATTGTGTATGTATAGCACAATTTATTGGTCCATTCATTCATAGTTTGGCATTTTGGTTGTTTCCATATCTTGACTTTTGTACAAAATGCTGCTCTGAACATAGGTGTACATATACTTTTCAAATTAAAAATTTGGAGGGCAGGTGCCAAGACATGATATTACTGGGTCATCTCTGAGTTCTTTGGCTTAGGAAGTTCTTACATACTGTTTGAATAGACTTGCTATTTACTTCTCTCTCTCTCACTGCCTCTTTGTATCTGTCTCTCTCTTTCTATTGTCCAGTATACTTATCGTCCTTTTTACCTCTTCCGTTTAATATGATAATTCTTGAAGTCGTTTTTCTTCTTTGATTTGAGTAATTAGCATGACTGTTATGATTTCATGAAAGTTTTTATCTCAATCATTTTCCTTCTCATACTTAGGAAATCTGGAATTTTTTTAGCTACAAACTCTTTGGTGAAGAATGTATGCTTCTTCATTTTCTTTTCTTTTCATTAAAATTCTGTTTTGAAATAATAGTGTGATTTTGATTAACCTCAGTTGTTTTCTTTCAAAGATTTATCTAATATTACTATCTACTAAGTTCAGCACTTCAGTACTATTAAAATTGTTTCTTAGGTATTTTCTTCATGTATTGTCACAGGAATATGCCCTTTGTAAAATTTTGCTTTGTTTTCCTAGTTTAACATGAAGGGCTCTTTGGATACTTATTTAACTTTTAGTTAATTAACTTTTAAATAACTTTCATTTATTTAAATTTTAAATATTTTATTTTTTTAACTAGCTGCTTTTAGTTATATTCCTAATTCATCAGACCTGTTCTCTGAAGCAACATTTGTGGTCCCAGATGCTTTTTCTCATGTCCAAAATAGTAGAGCATTACTGATATGTTACTGGCTGACTCTATAGATATAAGTCCTTGATTTATAAGGGAATAGTAGCTTAGGCCTTCCCATGACTCCTATTACAAGTGCTACTCTGCTATTCTTGATATTTGAGTGTAGTTTCCAGTCCACGCTGTTACATTAATCTTCCCTTACTTTGAAAAGGTACTTAAAGCACCTGAGACTAGCATGTTTCCAAAGTTTGATTTAGCTCTAAAGTTATGTGGTACAGGATTCCTTGCCTACTGTATCATATATCTAAAGTTGTATAATTTTCATGTGTGCTCACAGCATTCACTCCTGGATTGTTGAGTCCCTTTAAGAGATCCCTTAAACATATGGCTTGTACTTCTTAAAGGGATGGTCGATATCCAAATTATGGGGACATAAAAGAGTTGGAAAGGCAGTTCAGTTGTGGTTTGAGACTGGATTCTCAGCTTGACTGGCAGGAATGAGTTGTAGGAGCAAAGAGCCTGACAGGGTACAGAGTTAGAGGAGCAGAGAGAAGGGTTGGCTGAGCTTTCCTAAGGGCAGAGCAAGGAAATAGTTGGAAGGAAGGCTTAAAGGGAGTTTAAAGCCTCTGGACTGGTTCTGTGCCTGATACTGTCAGTCAGCAACACAGCTCTCAATTGACACTGGATAGTCATGTGGATACTCTTTTAATCTCTTGAAAACCTCAGTGGAGTCCCGGAGATTTGCTTATAATAAAAATTGTTTCCTTCTTTAAGAGACTGAAGCAGAGCTATTTCTTCAAGTCCAAAGGCTGTTTTGGCTTATCTCACAGGCATATCTTTTCTAGATCACCTATGCAGAGGAGATACAGCCTGTCACTTTATAATTGCTGAAATTGCTTGTATTCAGTGTTCGCTCATTGTACCTACTTTCAGTTGGGCATGTGTGTCTCTGCATGATTAGTGAAAGAACTCACTGGAGTCTGGAAAACTCCCAAGTTCTCTCTCTACCAATGCTTGGTTGGCAGATCCTTCCACGGCTCTCAGCATGTGAGAATGTGGCTGAAATGCTGACTTAACTCTCCTTAGTCTACCAATACTGCAGACTTTTGCCACCCACCCTTACAAATGCACATGCTTCAAGTGATCTGCTGTCTTGTGGCTATAAACTGGTGTAACTTGCACAAGAGATATATTTGGTGTCTTGGTATGTTTTAAGGGAGACTTCTCTACTGTAGTCAAATCTCCCTGTTTTATTTATTTATCTATCTATCCATTCATTCATTCATTCATTCATTCATTCATTTTTTTGCTTTTTGGGTCACACCCGGTGATACTGAAAGGTTACTCTTGGCTCTGCACTCAGCAGTTACTCCTAGCGGTGCTCTGGGCACCATATGGGATGTTGGTTATGGAACATGGATCGGCCATGTGCAAGGCAAACACCCTCCCTGCTGTACTATTCCTCGGGCCCAAATCATTATGTTTTATGGGTACTTATGTGGTTTACAGTTTCAATGTTTTCTTTTAAAATAAAGTTATTGAACACTTAACATAGAGTAAATTTTAGTAAAAAGCAGTTATACATCTACGTCGCAAACATGCATGCTGAACTAAGGGTTGTTAAAGTTTAGAAACCCTAAAAAGCAATATTGAATACTGAATGTTTAAAGGATGTGGCACTATTAAAACAAGAACACCAATATAGTAATCTCTGTTTTTCTGAGAAAGGTGACCTTCCTGGAAAAGCAAAAGGTCATTAGTTCTTTGTGGAAGAACTATCAAAGTGCAAATGAATGGAATTTGATAGAGCTACATTGAAAGACTGAATCCACTCATAAAGTGGACTAGGTTTCAGGGTCAGCATCAATATCTATGAAGACCTCATCAGCTTGACTCAGGTCTAACGTTATATTTAAAGTTCTACCTTATAATTTATTTTGAATAAAGTATGGTTCCATATTCCTATAGCATTAAAATGTTCTAGATAAGAATAATTCTTCAAATAGTTTATAGACATCATTTTCTTTGTTTTTCCTCTGCCACTGTCCCTCCCCAAAGTAGAAGTGTTATAAGAAATTGAAATTGAATTGGTTTATCAGGGAAAATTGCAAATAAATCCTAATGATGTATGTTTAACACACTAAAGATAAAATAGTATCCTTCTAAGACTCAATTTATAAGTTTGTTTCTGCTTTAATATTTTTTAAAGAAAAATAGAAAGCAGGCTATATTTATTTATTAAAATATTCTAAGACTAAAATACTTATTAGAGAATACTTTGAGCATTTGATCAAATACTTTTATTCTGCAACTATGTAATACAATTAGAGGGGAAAAAGTAACCACTGCAGTGTCAGAATCCTCTTTCATAAACCACTTAAGTTATCTGAGATGAGAGGAAAATGTTGCTGGTTGTTTTTGCCAAATAATTAGCTATTATGAAAAAGGAAACTATATGTCAACAAATGGACTGGAAGAACACCCACAGAACTTAGGCCAAAGTAAGGAATTCTTGATTGCTGATTTTTATGCTCAGGAACATTTTTAAAAACAAGTGACAAAAGCTAGGCCATCTGTATGATGATGGTCTTAGATCCAATTTTATTATTAGTTATCGGAATTGTAGGGGAAATTTTGTCCCTGCTTCCACCCTGACTTCCCTTGTCATACACATAATTGCATGTATTTAGATATTTACCATCATTTAGCTACCTAGAATTAATTTTCACTTGTCATTAGTAGTAGTGAATGAGGAAGAAATACAAGGGAGGTCTAGGAGTCTCAAGGTAAACTTTTTCATTCCTCAGTATCCCTCAGGCAAGGAAATAAAATCCTTAGAGATGTCTATCTACTAGTAAGTGTGACTTACTACTTATTCATCTTTAATAATTCTGCACAGTCAGACACATTCTTTTAATTAGAGAAGTAGGGGCATAGCAGGGATTTTTGAGATATTATAAAATTCACTTATACTCATTTTAGTCAAAACCAACCTGTGGCTCAGCTATGCTGGTTGCCTAAAAATCCTTTTCTTATTACAGTGCCTAACAACTTTCATTGTTAAATCTCCACTATGCTATGAATTATTTTATTGTCTGCTTTTCAAAATGAAGAAATAGAAAAGTCTTTTGAAGAATTTTCAATTTGTGGGATAGTTCTCAAGATGACCTTCCTAGGTACTGGCTTGAATATAAAGTGGTGGTGGGTGGGCATTTGTTTGGTAGACTCAGAGCAGTTAGTCTAAGTTATGCTGGATTCCCTTCAGATTTTTTCATTGGTAATCAATGTCTTATCATCTAGATTATCATTTCCTTCTTCCTTTATTATTTCTGTGACAGAGAAGCTCTTAGAAACATACAATGATAGCATAGGTCTCAAAAAGCCTGTGGATTTTATCAATTTTACATCTAAATTTGGCAAATGAGATTGGAAGAAATAAAATGAATATAAGAGGAGGAGCTGATGGGACAAGGACTTTAGGAATATTATTGTGTTTCTAATGGCTTTACGTGGGTTGAAGGCCATCTGGATGGCATTATGGGGAAAGGGCAGCCTTCTGAGATATTTGGAAGAGAATCAGATTTATTAGATAACTTGTGAAATACATTTCAGATTTTGGAACACCTGAAAAGGAGCAGAGAAACCAGAGAGACTCTAAGAAATATTTT
>JAJIBD010002464.1:0-62680 GCA_021461705.1 Cryptotis parvus | reverse complement strand
TCTTTTTTACAATTAAAAAGTTCATGTTTGGGTTTTGGTCATACAGTGTTTCAGCACCCGTCCCTCCACCAGTGCCCATCTCCCACCACCAACATCCCCGGTTCCCTCCCCCTTCCCCAGCCCTGCTCCATGGCAGGTTCTTTATTTCTTTCCCTTTCTCTCTCTTTCTCTTTTCCTTCCCTTCCAGACTATGGATTACAGAACATACATTAAAAGGTTGTCATGTGTATCCTTTTGCCTCTATTTAATGCTCAGTTCTAGGTTGGCATTAGTACCCTCGACTATTATTAGCCCCCTGTTCCATTTTCTGTCTTACCTAAACTCTGACTCCCACACGTTTGTGATAATCTCCACCTTTGACAAGACCTCCTGATATATGTTTCACTTGACCTTGGATATTGGTATCATAATATGTACATATATATTTATGCCATGCAAATAAATGCAGTCATTCTGTATCTGTCTCTCTCCTTCTGGCTAATTTCGCTCAACATAATCTTCTCCATGTCCATCCATTTATAGGCAAATTTTATAACTTCATTTTTCCTAACAGCTGCATAGTATTCCATTGTGTAGATGTACCAAAGCTTCTTTATCCAGTCATCGATTTTCGGGCACTCTGGTTGCTTCCAGATTCTGGCTATTGTGAATAATGCTGCTATGAACATAAAAGTAGGGATGGTGTTTCCGCTGCGTATTTTTGGTTTCCCAGAGTAGATTCCCAGGAGTGGTATGGCTGGGTCAAATGGGAGTTCAATTTCTAGTCTTTGGAGGAAAGTCCATATTGTTTTCCAGAAAGGCTGTACCAGCCCGGCATTCCCACCAACAATGGATGAGTGTCCCCTTTTCCCCACATCCACGCCAGCACTTGTTGTTCTTGCTCTTTTGAATATGTGCCAGTCTCTGTGGTGTAAAGTGGTATCTCATTGTTGTTTTGATTTGCATCTCTCTGATGATTAGTGATGATGAGCATTTTTTCATATGTTTTTTGGCCATTCGAATTTCTTCCTTGCTGAAGTTTCTGTTCATTTCTTGTCCCCATTTTTTTGATGGGGTTGTTTGTTTTCTTCTTGTAAAAGTTCTACCAGTGCCTGATATATCCTGGATATTAACCCCTTATCAGATGGGTATTGGGTGAATATTCTTTCCCATTCTGTGGACTGCTTTTGTATCTTAGTCACTGTTTCTTTTGAGGTGCAGAAGCTTTTCAGTTTCATGTAGTCCCATATGTTTATCTTTTCTTCTAGTTGCTTTGTTAGTGATGTTTCACCTTTGAAGATGCCTTTAGCTTCAATGTCGTGGAGGGTTTTTCCTATATTTTCTTCAATGTACTTTATGGATTCAAGTCTGATATTGAGATCTTTAGTCCATTTTGATCTGATTTTTGTGCATGGTGTTAGACACAGGTCCAAATTCATTTTTTACATGTTGCTGCCCAGTTTTCCCAACACCACTTGTTGAAGAGGCTTTCCCTTACTCCATTTTAGACTCATTGCACCTTTATCAAAGATTAAATGATCATGTGTTTGAGGTTGGGTGTCAGGATACTCAATTCTATTCCATAGGTCCACAGGTCTGTTTTTATTCCAATACCATGCTGTTTTAATTACTACTGCCTTGTAGTACAGTTTGAAGTTGGGAAAGGTGATGCCTCCCATCTTCTTTTTCCCGAGGATTGCTTTAGCTATCCTTGGGGGGTTTATTGTTCCATACAAATTTCAGGAGCGTTTGGTCAATTTCTTTGAAGAATGTCATCGGTATCCTTATAGGGACTGCATTGAATCTGTACAGAGCTCTAGGGAGTATTACCATTTTGACAATGTTGATTCTCCCCCATCCATGAACAGGGAATGTGTTTCCATTTTCTTGTGTCCTCTTTTATCTCTTGGAGCAGTGTCTTGTAGTTTTCTTTGTACAGGTCCTTTACATACTTGGGTAAGTTGATTCCTAGGTATTTGATTTTCTGTGGCACAATTGTGAATGGAATTGTTTCCTTAATATCCCTTTCTTCTGTTTCGTTATTTGTATATAGGAAAGCCACTGACTTTTGGGTGTTGATTTTGTATCCTGCCACTCTACTATATGCGTCTATTGTTTCTAGGAGTTTTTTGGTAGAGAGTTTAGGGTTCTCTAGGTATAATATCATGTCATCTGCAAATAATGATAAGCTTGACTTCTTCCTTGCCTATCTGGATGCCCTTGATGTCCTTTTCTTCTCTGATTGCTATGGCAAGTACTTCCAGTACTATATTGAATAAAAGAGGTGAGAGGGGGCAACCTTGTCTTGTCCCTGATCTCAGGGGGAAGGCTTTCAACTTTTCCCCATTTAGAATGATGCTTGCTGTGGGCTTTTGGTAGATGGCTGTAACTATCTTGAGGAAAGTCCCTTCAATTCCCATTTTCTGGAGCGTTTTAATCATGAGCGGGTGCTGGATCTTGTCAAATGCTTTTTCTGCGTCTATTGAAAGGATCATATGGTTTTTATTTTTTCTTTTATTGATATGATGTATTATGTTGATTGACTTGCGAATGTTGAACCATCCTTGCATTCCCGGGATGAATCCAACTTGGTCATGATGTATAATCTTCTTGATGAGTCTTTGGATTCTGTTTGCTAGTATTTTGTTGAAGATCTTAGCATCCGTGTTCATCAGGGATATTGGTCTGTAGTTTTTCTTTCTTTGTGTTGTCTCTCCCTGCTTTGGGTATCAGGGTGATATGTGCCTCGTAGAAGCTGTTTGGGAGTGTTTCTGTTTCTTCTATTTCCTGGAAGAGCTTGAAAAGGACTGGCAGTAGGTCCTCCTTAAAGGTTTGGTAGAGTTCACTAGGGAATCCGTCTGGACCTGGGCTTTTGTGTTTGGGCAGACTTTTTAATTACTGTTTCTATTTCCTCGATGGTGATGGGTTTATTCAGGTATTGGAGGGTCTTCTTGTTTCAGCCGTGGGAGGTTATAGGACTTCAGGAATTGATCCATTTCTTCTAGATTCTCATGTTTCACGGCATACAGGCTCTCAAAGTAATCTCTGATGATCTTTTTGGATTTCTGCGGTTTCTGTTGTGATGTCACCCTTTTTATTTCTGATTCTGTTTATTTGGGTTTCTCTCTTTCCCTGTCCTTACAAGTCTTGCCAATGGTTTGTCAATCTTGTTTATTTTTTCAAAAAACCAGCTCTTGGTTTCATTAATCTTTTGGATTGTTTTTTTGGTTTCCAACTCATTGATTTCCTCTCTAAGTTTTATTATTTCCTTTTTTTCTGCCTGGGTTGGGCTCCTTTTGTTGGTCTTTTTCTAATGTCTTCAGCTGTGTAGTCAGGTTATTTATGTGGGCCCTTTCTTGTTTCCTGATGAATGCTTGCAGGGCTATAAACTTCCCTCTTAACACGGCTTTTGCCGTGTCCCACAAGTTCTTATAATTGGTATCTTCATTTTCATTTATTTCCAGAAATCTTTGGATTTCCTGTTTGATTTCTTCTATGACCCATTTGTTGTTCAGCAGTGAGCTGTTCAGTTTCCAGGTGTTTGGTTTGACTCCCTGTTTTTGCGTGCGGTTAACTTCCATTTTCAGTGCATCATGGTCTGAAAAGATAGTTGACACAATTTCTATCTTTTTAATTTTATTGAGGTATGCTTTGTGGCTCAGCATGTGGTCTATCTTGGAGAATGTTCCATGTGCACTAGAGAAAAATGTGTATTCAGCTTTTTTTGGCATGAAAAGCCCTGTATATATCCACTAGCTCTCTTTCTTCCATTTCTTCCTTCAGGTCCAATATTTCCTTGGTGAGTTTCAGTCTTGTTGATCTATCCATCGTTGATAGAGCAGTGTTGAAGTCTCCAACTATTATTG
The DNA here is from genome assembly GCA_021461705.1 of Cryptotis parvus. Lineage (NCBI taxonomy): Eukaryota > Metazoa > Chordata > Mammalia > Eulipotyphla > Soricidae > Cryptotis > Cryptotis parvus. Next base: position 58,835 of record JAJIBD010002464.1, on the reverse strand, counting down.
TGCTACTGTCAATGTCTTCTTTGAGGTCTCTTAGCAGTTGTTTTATGTATTTTGCTGACCCCTCATTGGGTGCATATATGTTTAGTAGTGTAATTTCTTCCTGGTGTACATACCCCTTAATTAATAAGAAGTGGCCTTCGTTGTCCCTTCTAACCTTTTTAAGCCTGAAGTCTATATTATCTGATACTAATATGGCCACACCAGCCTTTTTGGAGGAGTTGTTTGCATGGAGAATGGTCTTCCAACCTTTGACTCTGAGTCTGTGTTTGTTCTGCTTATTCAGATGCGTTTCTTGTAGACAGCAGAATGTTGGGTTCAATTTTTTAATCCATTTTGTCACTCTGTGTCTCTTAATTGGTGCATTTAGACCATTGACATTGAGAGAGATTATTGTCATTGGATTTTGTGCCATCTTTCTTTTTTGTGTTTGTTGTGCTTATGGGTTTGGTCGCATTAGAGTAGACCCTTCAGTCCTTCTTTTAAAGTTGGTTTTGAGTCCATGAAGTTCCTGAGTTGTTGCTTATCCATGAAGTTGTGTATCTTTCCTTCATATCTGAATGTGAGCCTGGCGGGTAAAGAATTCTCGGTGAAGCCTGCAGTTCATTGAGCCTTTTCGCAATATCCCACCATTGTTTTCGGGCTCGGAGTGTTTCATCAGAGAAGTCTGCTGTAAATCTTAGAGATGTTCCTTTGTATGTGATTTCCTTCTTTGATCTTGCTGCTTTCAGTATTCTATCCCTATCTATAGTTTTTGTCATTTTTATTAAGATGTGTCTTGGAGTATTCTTGTTGGGGTTTCTTTTAGCTGGTATTCTACGGGCCTCTTGGATCTTGAGGCAAGCATTCTTTAGTTCCGGGAACTTTTCAGCAATTATGGCTTTGACAGTTTCTTCTTCATCAGGGTTTTCTTCTTGCCCTTCTGGGACCCCAATGATCCGTATGTTGTTTCTTCTGGCTTCATCCCGATTATCTCTTGTTGTCTGTTCGGTAATTGTGAGCCTTTTTTTCTATCTTCTGGTGTTGTGTACAGAATCTTTGGAACTTCGTCTTCGAGATCACTAATTCTTTCTTCAGTAGCTATTATTCTGCTATGATGGCCTTCCACTGTGTTTTTATTTCATTTACCTCATTTTTAATACCTGTCATTTCCCTTTGCATTTTCCTCACTTCTGCTATCATGTCCTCTTGTATTTTATTGATTTTGCATTCCATTGCTTCTTTGAATTCCTTTTGAATCCTTAACAGTTCTTTCCGAAATTCTTTTTCAGATAGGTTATGCAACTCATTGGTATTGCTTGACTCATCTGGACCAGTGACTTCACTCACAGAGCTTGATGGAATTTTGCGTTGCTTTACCATTATGACTATTGTAGGTTGCAACTGTGAGTTCTTGGGTGACTAGATAGTACAGTTAGTAGGGGTCTGGTCTGTTTGAAGAGTTTGGGTGGGTAGCAAGGATGTAGGAACCAAGGTTCACTGGTACCTCATGCAAGGTAGGTAGTGAAGAGGGTCGCGGGCGCGCGTAGCGTCCGCGTGGTTTGAGTTTTGGGATGTTCCCAGAAGCTCAGGGCGCAGTCGGGGTCAGTCGGGCTGGAACCAAGGCACTTTGCCTTGGTTCCCGTTGATGGAGTTTCCGCTCTTCCCTGGGGCAGCTTGGGGTCCGCGGAGGCGCAAGAATTACACACACACCTGTGGGGGAGTGGGGGCGTTTCCCGGGAACTCAGGGCGCGCGGGTCGGGGTCAGTCCGGGCTGGAACCAAGGCACTTTGCCTTGGTTCCCGTTGATGGAGTTTCCGCTCTTCCCTGGGGCAGCTTGGGGTCCGCGGAGAGCGCAAGAATTACGGCACACACCTGTGGGGGAGTCGGGGCGTTTCCGGGAACTCAGGGCGCCGCGGGTCGGGGGGGGGTCAGTCCGGGCTGGAACCAAGGCACTTTGCCTTGGTTCCCGTTGATGGAGTTTCCGCTCTTCCCTGGGGCAGCTTGGGGTCCGCGGAGGCGCAAGAATTACGCACACACCTGTGGGGGAAGTCGGGGCGTTTCCGGGAACTCAGGGCGCACGCGGTCGGGGTCAGTCCGGGCTGGAACCAAGGCACTTTGCCTTGGTTCCCGTTGATGGAGTTTCCGCTCTTCCCTGGGGCAGCTTGGGGTCCGCGGAGAGCGCAAGAATTACGCACACACCTGTGGGGAGTCGGGGCGTTTCCCGGGAACTCAGGGGCGCCGCGGTCGGGGGGTCAGTCGGGCTGGAACCAAGGCACTTTGCCTTGGTTCCCGTTGATGGAGTTTCCGCTCTTCCCTGGGGCAGCTTGGGGTCCGCGGAGACGCAAGAATTACGCACACACCTGTGGGGGAGTGGGGCGTTTCCCGGGAACTCAGGGCGCCGCGGGTCGGGGTCAGTCGGGCTGGAACCAAGGCACTTTGCCTTGGTTCCCGTTGATGGAGTTTCCGCTCTTCCCTGGGGCAGCTGTGGGGGAGTCGGGGCGTTTCCGGGAACTCAGGGGCGCGCGGGTCGGGGTCAGTCGGGCTGGAACCAAGGCACTTTGCCTTGGTTCCCGTTGATGGAGTTTCCGCTCTTCCCTGGGGCAGCTTGGGGTCAGCGGAGACGCCAAAGAATTAGGCACACACCCTGTGGGGGAGTCGAGGCGTTTCCCGGGAACTCAGGGCGCACGCGGTCGGGGTCAGTCCGGGCTGGAACCAAGGCACTTTGCCTTGGTTCCCGTTGATGGAGTTTCCGCTCTTCCCTGGGGCAGCTTGGGGTCCGCGGAGGACGCAAGAATTAGGCACACACCTGTGGGGAGTCGGGGGCGTTTCCCGGGAACTCAGGGCGCCCTCATCTTATGCTTTAAGTGAGGAAATTCCATAGGACGGATATGTCATTCCCAACGTTCTCCCTTCTGAAATCCGACATGGTATCTCGGTCGGTAAAGAAGGGAACAGCACCAGGTCCAGACAAAGTCAGACCAGAACTCCTGAAGAATCTGCCATCGGTACTCATCAATACACTAGCTCAGCTCTTCACACACTACCTGTCCGAATGCAAGGTGCCCTCCCAATGGAAAACCAGCAGGACAGTACTACTGTTCAAGAAGGGAGACATTCACGACATCGGAAACTATCGCCCCATCTGCCTGTTGTCTGTCATCTACAAGCTGTTTACACAAGTCATCCTGAACAGGATTGGCAGAACACTAGATGAAGGACAACCATGCGAGCAAGCAGGCTTCCAGAAAGGATTCAGCAAAATCGACCATATCCACACAGTAACCAAGCTCATCGAGGTTTGTAGGGAGTACAAGATGCCATTCTGTCTCATGTTCAAAGATTTACAGAAAGCCTTTGATTCTGTGGAGACTGAAGCAGTCATCAAGTCCTAGCCAAACAGGGTGTTCAAACCCAATATATAAAGATCCTTCATGAGCTGTATTGCGGATTCACCACCAGGATCTCACCATTCTACAAAGAAGTGATCATTAATGTCAAAAGAGGGGTTCGACAGGGTGATACCATTTCACCAAAACTCTTCAGCGCCACCCTCGAGAACATCATGCGACAATTAGAATGGCAAGGAATGGGAGTGAAGATAGATGGTCGGCAACTACACTACCTCCGCTTTGCTGATGACATCCTTCTAATAACACCAAACATTAGCCAAGCGGCACAAACGCTGCCTGACTTCAACCAAGAATGTGTAAAGATAGGTCTACAGCTGAATCTGAAGAAAACTATGTTCATGAAAAATGAACTAGTTCCTGAGGCCCCATTCACTCTCAATGGAACAAACATCTCTGAATGCAGCAGTTATGTGTACCTAGGTCGAGAAATCAACATGATGAACGACCTAACACCTGAGCTGCTCAGGAGGAAGAGAGCGGCATAGAATGCCTTTAAAGGCATTGAAGAAATAGCTAAAAAGGACAATGAACTTCCGGCTCCGGGCACATCTCTTTGACTCACTGTTCTCCCTGCATTAACATATGCCTCAGAGACCTGGGCCCTACGATAGCAGGATGAGAATGCTATTCGGGTCTCCCAGAGAGGAATCTAAAGAGCTATGCTTGGAATATCACACCTCACTCAAGTGAGAGAAGGAATCCGGAGTTCTGACCACCATCACTATTCCAGAGTCAGGGATGCTGTCTTGTTTGCCAAGGCATCGAAAATCAGATTGGCTGGACATGGAATGCGATTTGGAGACAACCGCTGGACTAGAGCTGTTACTGGCGGGATCCCACTGGATGTCCAAAGATCACGTGGCCGCACACCTACTAGATGGTCAGACTTCCTTGTCAAGACCCTGAAGGAACGGTTTGAGGCTCTTCATATTCCTGAATCAACCAGATGCCATTGGGCTACATTGGCACTTGATAGGGTCCAATGGAAATGTTACTGGTGCCTGCTCAAGCAATTTGATGAATAATGGGATTCAAGTGATCAAGTGAAGTGATCAAGTGATGCTTTAAGTGGGTGCGTTCATGGGATAAGTCTAAGCATACTGCTAGGCAATTCTTCAAATTCTCTGCTGAGAGCCAGGTCTAGTGGTCAGTCAACTAAACATACCACAGTGAATTGAGAAATTCTCGACATCTGTTAAAGTGCTAAGTACAATAAGATTTAAGTAGGAGACGAAAGGCAGAAGAATAATAACACCTTCTTGAAACACACTTTTCTGGTATTTACTGATCCTAAAAAATATTGTATGCTATTAACTCAATATATTAGAATTTTATAAAGTGATTTTAAGCTTTATATGCAAAAGTTTCAATGAATTATTAAATGATGGGACAAAATAGCTGACAAAGAGTATTGGGGGTATAGTTCAATGGTAGGTCATATGTCATACATGTTTAATATCCAAGATTTAATTTCTGATACTGCATTTATATAAGTAAATGGAGAAATAAGCAAAGCTGTATCACTGTATCAGTGTCTTCCTGTATATCATCGATTTGCTCGAGCGGGCACCAGTAACATCTCAATACGTCCTGTCACATGTGAGATAGCCCAAGGGCATCATCTTGCTCCAGAAACACAAAGAGCCCCAAACCATTCCATCAGGTCATGGGAATGAGGTCTATAATTGTTACTGGTATTTGGCATATCAAACACGACATGGGTAGCTTGCCAGGCTTTGCCGTAAAGCTATTAAAATAATATTTGAAAGTAAGATATAGCTTATATATATTTATATATTACATATGTATTTATATTATATATATCTTGTATGCCAACACTATAAATAACTTATAATAGTGTTGGGAAAGCAAAATCAGAAAATTCTCAGAGTATTAAGGTTCTAGCTAAAAGTCTTAAAGTTTTAGCCTCCACAAAAGGTTTAAATCTATGGCTTTCATTTCACATGCTTTGAATGTTACGCTTCAATAAAGTACTGATGTGAATGTTAAATTAAACTTAATAAAAGTATTAGGCTTCTAGGTATAATTGTTTTACAAGTGATATTTGGAATTTAACCACTATCTTTTAAATTTGCCTTTTCTACTTAAGTCATTTATGATCTTGAATAACTTTCTAACATATCAGAGCCTTAATGTGTTCATTCAAAATATATAAAGGACTAAATATTTAAATGTAATAAATCAGTAGTGTTAGCAGAGTTTGAGGCATGGTTTAAGCACTTGATAAATAATGACTATTATTACATAGTTGTCTTATTATTAAAAATCTGTAAGGTACAGTTTGGCAAAATTTTTTATTATTATTTCTTCAAATATTCTCTCCTACCCACACCATTTTACTACAGAAACGTCCATTATTTTTTAAATTAAACCAGTTAAATATACTTTATAGTCAATTATGGAAAATTATGTAATTTAGTTTCTTTGTATTTCACACTTAATTGGATAGTTTCTATTACCATACATTCAAATTTACTAATAATTTCTTCTTCACCTGTCTAATGTTTGATCATTGATTCATTAATTTTTTTCTTAAATTTGAGACCAATAAGTTTTATATGTAATTAATAAGGATAGATAGTTCATATATAATATGTTTCATTTGCCTCTGTACGCCTGATAAATTTTTATGAGTACTTGGTCTTTTAATTTTCATTGATTTCTGCAGATATGTTTGAGAACTATAAATACTGCTTACCATTTTTCTGGAACATAAATATTTTGATGTTTAATCCTTTCAAAGTTTGTTTGCAAGTTTTGCTAGGGTGACATGAGATAAACTTTTGTGTGGATCAGATATTTTCCCACTCATAAGCAATGTCACTTTAAAATATAATACTAATATTTGGAGGGTCTTTTTTACTTTGGTTATTAATAAAAAGGCTTTAGTTGGTAACCTACAGCTATGTCACTTGTGATTTCCAATTCTTTTGAGTTGTACATATGTGGTCCTTTGCCAGGGAGCCTCTGGAATCCTCAACAATATCAGGAAATGAGTTCCCATACCCCTGAGACCCATGTGAATGGATGAAACTCACAAATCCAGAGAAGTTCCAGAAGTTTATTACTAATTATCAATAATAAAATAAGCTCTGCTGCTGCAACAAGATAATGGGATATCCCAGACCCCTAGCTCTTGGTCAGAACTTCAACCATGCATTGGGGCCCAAGTCTCCCACCAAAGTGGATATATATACGTCAAGTCAGTCACCTATATATGAAAAGAAATAATCCTATCTTCAGGGAGGATAGTGTCAACAAAGATCAACAAATTAGTTTATAGGCTTAGATGTAGGGTGGTGACACACTAGGGTGGTACCCCACTTTAACATATGTTTATGCCTGGGACTAGTTCCTTTCTCACAGATTTTCTCTTATGTCAAAACACTGGAGAGAGGACTGGTATATAGAAATATACCTTAATGAATATATCTTAGCGTGCTTGCGGCCACGCGTTTCATCAATAAATGCTGGATTTTGAGATGACTACAAGAGTATGCTACCCACACGGCAGAGCCTGGCAAGCTACCCGTGTTGTATTTGATATGCCAGATACCAGTAACAATTATAGACCTCATTCCCATGACCTGATGGAATGGTTTGAGGCTCTTTATGTTCCTGGAGCAAGCAGGTGCCCTTGGGCTCTACTTGCATGAGACAGGTCATATGGAGATATTACTGGTGCCTGCTAGAGCAAATCAAAGATGAACGGGAAGACAGTGACAGTGACAAAATATATCTTAATGAATATATATTCATGGGGAGAAACACATTGCAATCTAGATGGTACCCACAAGTTCAGTCTTATTTCTATTCTTCACTAAGGTGATTCTGAGTGACTTGTTCTCTGTTTACTGAAAGGGTCATGCTTGTCTGCTTGAGGATAAACTAGTATGATCCCCTCCTTTGATCTTAAATGGTAGTCTCATATAGCCAGGGTGTTGTCTCCTGGAAAATTCTAACTGTCCCACTCTAGGACCAATGGATATTATGAGGAACTGTGTCCAATTTAGATAACACTGAAATCGTAGCAGATATTATATTTCAGAAGTTATTATTCAGAGTCAAAATGACTCCTGTAACTGCCACACCCTCCATCAGTGTCTACACAAAGGGAGCTTTCATTAGCATGAGCCCTGGTTTAAGAACATAATAACAGCCTAAACTGTAAGTAGATTAAACAGCTAGATCCCAAGCTAGCTAGGCCCTGTAATCCAACAGATCTTGGCTAGTTTCCTCAATACATTTACTGATTCACATTCCTCTAAGATGCAAGAGGAATATTTTATTGTTGTTATTCCTAAAAATATATTAGAAATGTTTAAATGTATTGTCATATAGACATATATTATATATTATATCCATCCAAGAGAAAAGCTAATCTCTAGCCTGGATCATCAGAGCCCCCTCCTATAGAGAGCCTATTTCAAGCCCAGGTGTGCTTGAACCAAGACACAGATACACGGGGCAGAGCTGCTACTGCTCTACCAGTTGCTTGCTGCTGCTTGGTGGCCATGTGGTTCATCATTATGTAAGAACTGAGAGCCTACCTACTCCTGAGAGTATTTCACCTGCACAGCAGAGCCTGACAAGCTACCTGTGTTGTATTCAATATGTCAAAAATGTAAAAATAATAGACCTCATTCTAATGACCTGAATGAATTGTTTGAGGCTTTTCATGTTCCTGGAGCAAGCAGCCCTAGGGTTACACTAGCATGCTATTGGGACAAATAAAAATGTTACTGGCACCTGCTCAACAAATTGATGAACAACGGGAAGACAAGTGATACAAGTGATTATATATTATATATATTTTATATAACTTAGAAGACACTATAGTTTATATAATCTAAGATTATATATGTATAAATATCACTTAGAAAACATTAGAGTTTGTGTTTTTCTAAAAATGTCATATTTGATTACACTTGTTCAGCCAGGCATGACTATAATGCTAAACTTCTAATTTATTTTTTCTTAAAATTTGATATTTTTCTATTTACTATGACATCTAATATTTTGCTAAAATTATTAACATTTTAATATTTTATTAACATTTAACATTTTATATGATAATTGAAATCAGAATCCATTGTGTGAATACAAAGAAAAGTGGAGTTGCACACTAAAAAGTTTAAACTATTGACCTTATTTCCCTAAAATTCCACTCATATTATCTTTACTGGTATAGTTGAGTGAAAAATATGCTTTTTACTTTTTAAATATTAGTTTTTATTTTTTTTGAGAAATATTACATTCTCATTGCACAAAAATGAAAGCATTACTTTCATAGTATACAAAAGAAGTAGATTATGCCCCTAGGAAAGGATTTGACTTTGTATTTCTTCACACACTATTAAATAAGTTTTGAAAATTCGATTAAAAATACACCTGATAAAACCTGTAACCTCTAAGTTGATTTACTCTATTAGAAACTTTAACATTCAGTCATTCATGGGTGATTACACGGCATCAATCTCATGGTTGTAGATTACTGCAATTTAATAGTCAAACAGATTGCCTGGTAGAGTGCTCCATTCCAGCTCTGCCTAAGTTTAGGAACACAGCTTCGTTTGTTCTCTGTAAATAAGCAGTTGTTAAACAAGGATTCCAAGCAATGGTTTATCTCCTTATAAAGCTAAAAGGAATTCATAATATTTAATCAGAGGAAAACTTTTGTATAGCTTTACCCACTCTTTGCTTGAACACGTTTAATATTCTAACACATGTATAGTAGGGATTATTATTGAAACCAAGATAACATCCTCTTTCCTTTCTTCCCTCTTTGCCATAAAAATTTGCATTATCCATTGTCAAAAGGATGTGTTTCCCCATTCTTTTTTTCTTGTACCCTGTGCATGCAATTGGATTAAATTTTGTGTCCTGACGTTTTCAACAACAATAAATGCCATCTACATTCCAGTTCCTGTGACAATGACTTTTCAAAATCAGTTTTTCAGAATTAAATATGGGTTACTTTTTTTTCAGTCCAAGTTGAAGGAAAATTAACACAATTCAGTAATTTCCCATATTATCCTTCTTTTGCTTAGAGAAAACTAATTCTTTGTTTCCCCAAAGAGTAAAATACATTTTCAAACCAAGCCACAATTCTTTCCTAGAAAATATAATTAAATCAAATTAGAATATTCTCTCTTTCTGTCTCTATCTTTCTCTTTCTCTCTCTCTCTAACACTTACACACAGACACACACACAAACACACACACACACACACGTCCTTGCATATTAACCTCAGTAGATTAATGAAAGTTTCTCAAATGGTTCCAGTGATTAAGTAACAGACTAGCTCTGTGTGGTAGGGATGTTGGTAGTTCACAGCACAGGAGATATTTATATTTTACTTCTCTCTGCATCTTAGGAAACATCAAAGGAACACAAAACTTTGGTTGAATCTTCCATAAGTAATTAAAATGCTATAATATTGTTACTATCAGAATAATATAGTCTGACTTGAGTTTTCTATTCTAGTCTACTCTATTACAGTCTCATGTGTCTAGGATAGTCTAAACTTGAGTTGCATTTATTTCTGAGTATAAACTTCAATAAACATTATTGCCAGGCATGTCGGATAGGGAAAGCTATACTTTAGTTATCATCTGATTTGGGGGTGGAATTCAAGCCACACAATATGACAATGCTCACGGTTAATATTGTCACCTGGCGGTGCTGGAGGACCACATGTGGTGCCAGGGTAGGCCACATGCAGAGACCTGATTTTGATTAAAATAAAATTAAATATATTGTAAGGGTTGGCCACCCGATTGGGTGACTGACTGGGAGCCTAGGAACGCCACACCTACCAAGGAAAACTCTGAGAGACCAAGTCCTATGCAAAAGCAAGGGTTTTATTAATAAGCGAGTATACTCGGGCCCATAGCATGACCCCAAGCGGTCAGTGGCTAAGAGCCCCGAACCTTTCCAGGGAGGATCTTTTAAGGAATAATTCCCCGCGCTACAAAAAAGCCTGCGCATAACTATCCAATAGGTTTAAAATATTACATCAAGGTTTTGGCGCAGGCAGCCAGTCACTCTGCACCAGGTAACCATCACCCACCAATCTGAGAGTGCCTAATACTTCTTTCCATATTTGGCACGGCATGGGCCCAGTCACATATCATACCAAATACGGAGGGGGACATTAGACGCAACCTCTCGGGAATGTTTGCCTTATAGCCCTCCTGGAATTATTTGCTTAAGGCCCTTCCTGCTATGCTCTTGTCTTGTCGAGCCATCATTTTATCAGTTACTTTCAGTTGAGCCATCATTTTATCAGTTACCTTCATTTTATAAGTTACCTCTGGTTCCTGTCTTTGTTCTGTGGGCTAGGGGCCATTCTTTCATTATGTGTATATATAGACATATATACATATAAACATATAAACATGTATATGTATGTTTGCATTTCCAAGACAAAAATCAATAAGTGACTAAAAAAGGATTAATCAATATCTTTCCTAAAATCTATATATTTTAATCATTTATGTTTTAAACAGTTCTAGGATAAAATAAAGCAAAAAAAAAAAAAAGGAAAATGACTGCATTGCCATGCTGAGCATTTAAATTCCTTTTGTTGTTGTTGGAAAATACATCAGAAGATTAAAATTTGATTTAATCTTGAGGTCTTTGAATTTGATGGCTAATTAACCTTAACATCTGACTGAAAGCTCAAGCTGTTTTTCACTGTGGAAAGCTAAAAAGGAGAATATTCTGCAAGGATTCAGGCTCTGGGCTCTGTGTTGACTGTGCCTTTTACCTGCGATTTGATGCCAAGAAGGTCACTTAAATTGAGGTGACACTCATACGTGTGGAGACTTTCACTAAAATGACGTGTTGGCCATAGTTTTAAGAAAATCCTTTAAAAACATTATTATCAATAATTTCGCCATTATATTTACAAAACATGCTAAGAATGAGATCAAACCAATTATATAGTATAATGTGAAAACAAATTTAAAACATTCTATGCTATTAACTTTTCCTACTGAATAAAGCCAATTGATAGCATAAAAACAAAAATATAGGTTTCAGAAAATAGCACACTCTTTAGCATATTGAAAGGAATAATGCAAAAAGGTAATTATTCTTTTACCTATTTTGAGTCTTAAGTTGAAATGCAATTGCAAAAACTACAATAAAACTTAAGAGTATTATTCCACTTATAGCACTCATGTCATTAAAGAAAATCAAGGTAAAAGCCATTATACCGTGTTTAAGCTTGAATGTTAATTGTGAGCTAGACCAATAGGCAATTAAAACATACTTATTAAGTGCTTCTATTAAGATGAATTATCTTAATATGTCTCTTAAATTAGCTAAAAATTTACATAATAAACAATAATTATAAATATATATGGGTGCTATCTACTGCTTCATCACCAGCTTATTCATTACTTAAAGTAACTGAATTTAGGATGGCAAAGTCAAAAGGAAATCACTATGTTTCCTAGGCAAACCAACCTCTACTATAAACACGGTCTGCTTTAAGAACAAATAATTAGTCTTTGTTCCTCTATTTTAATGTAAACAGCATGACAACCGTCATTCAACAAATCTTCCACAAACCCGGTACCATTCACCAAAGTAGGAATCCACAAAAAGCATTTTCTACGGTCCAACATAATTTTCTCTAATTCTGAAATGCAAATTTACAGTAGATGTCCATTCAAATTTCATTAAATGGTAACAAGTAAATACTGAAAAGATGCATATGCTTTTTTTTTACCTTGTTTTACTTTGTTTTGGATTATCCAGTTATGCTCAGGGCTTTCTCTGGTCTCTTCACTCAGGGATCACAGACCGTGGTAAAGATGGAAGTGTGCTAGGAAAAGGGGTGGGGAGGGAAAGGGAAAAGAGACAGAAGACACAGGTAAAAAGAACAAGCATCAAGAAGCTAAATATTACTGAAACCCCTAAATTAAGAGTTGAGTTCAAAATTTAAAGTGAATGATCTCTTGGGGTAGAAGTTGTTTAAGATGCAAGGAATATTTCCTTATCTGGTTTTTCCTCATCCTCCCTACACCTCCATGCACACATACACAAAAACCAAAGGAAAGCAAACCCATAGGCTGAACCCTTAAGCCTCAGAAGACCAGCCACAGAGCATTTACTAACAACTCTGGTATCCACCAAACAGCAGTTTGTCCTTTACGTGTCTCCTGCTTGTGAGATTGAAGGAAATTGCAGAAAAGAGGGTTGCCTGGGATATAAATATTCCATGACACCTTATTGCTAATAAAATTAGGTTTCTTTGTCATCTTTCTATTATTTGTCCCTCCAAAGTGACAGTGATCCAGATCTTAGCTTTTAGACTAAGATAAAAAATGGTACTTTGACCCACTTGAAGGCAGGAAAGAAGCACTTTATATCCAGGGATTCATAATTTTACCAAGGTATGATTAAATCAATCTTATATAACATTTTTTTCTAACTTGAAGACAGCTAATCACAGAAATAAAACTCACATTTTTATTCATAATCACTTTTCTGAAAACTATCTTGAAATCCAGGTGTCTGATTTTAACTTTTCAAAGGTAGCGCCTGTGGTAATAACAACAAAAAAAAATAACGGGGGTGTGGGGAATCAGAGCAAATTAACAAGGTTGGAGCAAAGATTAAGGAGAGTGGGACTGATCCCATAGAACAAATCTTCCTATATATTTCCAACCAGAATAATAAACAAGATGACAAGTGTTATGGTTCAAAGAAATTTTGGTTGAAAATGATTATAATATTTTAGAAAAACCATGACTACTTTTGTAATTTCAGGGGCCATCTAAAAGCCTGATAATAAGCTTATATCTTATAGTTATATAAGCAAAACTTATGGTTCCTGACATAATACTTTGAGACACTTGAAAACTGAACTTTGTTTTTACATGTAAAAATGTGATATACTAATTGATAATATTAATCCTTCATTAAAAAACACTTCAACAAATAAATTCTTTTTTTTAATTTTTTATTATATCATGTGAAATATGCAATTTCAAGGATGTTCATAATTGGGTCTCTGTCATACAGTGTTCCAACACCCATCCCTCCACCAGTGCTCCATTCCTACCACCCATATCCCAAACACTCGCCCCCAACCCCAGCCTGCCCCTATTGCAGGCACATTTCCTTTCTCTTTCTATCTCTCTGTCTCTGTCCCTGTATTTTTCTCTCTCTTCCACTTTGTCGCTTGCCCTACAGATATTAACGGCTTATGATGTCTCTATGTGCATATTCAATAGTGAGTTCTAGTGTGACATAATTCCCCAATCCCCATAACCTCTCCAGTTTGTTGCAACTAGAATGACCATTACAGTGTATAAATGTGAAAGATCCTAGGGAGTACCTGGTCCTAAATTCCATTATTATCTAAGATTCTGAATCTGAAATGTCTCTCTTCTGGCTGTTGGCTGTGGTGGCTGGGAGCTCGTAGCTATGCCTACTGACTTGGAGGTGGAGGAATGGGTGGAGGAGCCCAAATCCCCGCTCCAAGTCCAGTCAACCACTCCAGAGGGCCACCTGCAAGTGTGAGCGAGCCCTGGGAGCTATGTAGGACACAACCAGGGGCTGCCAAGCCTTTTACCATCCTACGGATCTCCATGGGCCACTCCACATGCGGCTAAGCTGCAGCTGTGGGTCTGTGGCTCTCTTCTGGCTTCAACAACAAAAAAAATTCTTGATGTTTCTATGCTCTATTTTGTTACAAAGTGTCATTCCCCTTGTCATAGATCTAGCAGTTGACCTATGACATTTGATCTATGACATTTGAAATCTACCGCATTTGGGGGTAGAGAGATAGTATAGATGAGCACTTTCCTTGCATGAACCAACCTTGGTTCAATACCTGGTACCCCAAATGGATCCCTGAACCCTGGAAGAAACAAGTCTTGAGTACATCTAGGTGTAGTCCAACAATCTATTAAAAAAAAATATATATATATATACTCCATATGTTTTTCCCTTAGAATTCTTCTTTATACTAAAATGTTTTGATTATTTTTTTAAAAATGGTGTCTTCAATCTTTAGTCAATGTTACCAAAGCACTATGATTTGCAAAGTTGTTGATAGTTGAGCTTTAGACTTATAACATTGCAGCATTAATCCCATCACCTCTGTCAACTTCCATCTACCAATGTTCCCAGGTTCCTTCCTTACCCACGTTCCCTCCAGCCTGACCTTTAGACAGCTACCTTTCTAAGTTTGGCTGTTATGGTCTTGATTTCTTGATTTAAGTGTTATTTAGTCTGGTGAGGATATTTCACTCTATCAATTGTTAATGCAATCATTGTAACTTAATTCCCTAACCCAGACCCATTGCTCCTCATCTTTCTCTTCTCCCCCTCTATTTCACTTTTTCTTTCCTTCTCCTCCTGATATTATGGGGCCTACGGTTGCCTGGGCACTCACCCTTTAAAACATTGCATTACTTCATCCAGTTATTCTAAATACCACATGTAAGTGATATCGTCCTGCATTTCTTTATCTTCTGACTTACTCCACTTAACATGATGTCTTCTAGTTCAATGCATGTTGCTAGGAATTGCATGATTTCATCATTCCTTACAGTTGTGTAGTATTCCACTGTGTATATATACCACATATTCACAATTCACATATCTGTCATTGGACATTCAGGTTGATTCCATATCTTAGCTATTGTGCTGAGTGCTGAAATGAATAATGGTGTACATAAGTTCTTTCGAATGAATAATTTTCTCTCCTGGGGATATATACCCCAAATTGGAATTGCTGGGTCATGTACAGAAGCTCAGTTCTGAGTTTACTGAATACCCTACTTACTATTTTCCATTGTGGTTGGACCAGCAGCTTTCCCACCAGTAGTGGATGAAGATTCCTTTTTCAGCCATATCATGCCAACAGAGTTTGTTTACAGTGTTTTAGATATATATCAACATCACTGATGTAAAATGATATCTAATTGTTGTCTTGATTTGGATTTCCATAATAATAAGTGATGAGCATTTTTATTATGTGACTGTTGGCCATCTGTTGGTCTTAATTAGAGAAGTGTTTGTTCATTTCCTCTCCAATATATGGATGGGGAATTTAGATTATTTTGTTGGTGTTTATTTATGTGAATACTTTATATCAACCTGGATATCAACCCTTTATATGATTAGTTAATGCATATTCTAAGAATATATTTTAATTAAGGTATATTTTATCAAATTCCCTAAATGAATTTTATGACTTTAGTGTTGCAACTTTTATAGTCAATATGAAAATTACCCATCATACAAATGATTTGCCAAACCCAATCCTCTTTACATAATCAAGCATCTCAATGAGGATTGGTTTCTATTATGAAGAACTGAATCCATTTTTCAACTTAAAGTAGATTTGCAACTTGAATATAAGATCTAAAACTATAAAATGGATATATAGTGGCTAGAGTGATAGTCCAGCCGGTAGGCTGTTTGCCGTGCATGCAGCCAACCCGGTTCGATGTCCAGCAGCCCATATAGTCCCCCATGCAGTGCCAGGAGTAATTAATTCCTGAGCGTGGAGCCAGGAGTACCCCTGAGGATCACTGGGTGTGACACAAAAAAGAAAAAAATTACATATATAAAAACAGTAATATGTTTAGCACCAGCCTTAGATTTTTAGTTGGTGAGTGTGTGTGTGTGTGTGTGTGTGTGTGTGTGTAAATTCAACTTCAATGACAGAGGAAACAAAGGCATAAATAAATTAATAGGGGAGCTTTATTTTTAAATTTATTTTATTATTACACAGTGAGATATCATACTGTGAACTTTGTGTGATTTACAAAGCTGTTCACGATTGAGTTTCAGTTATGCAACATTGCAGCGCCCATCCCTCCACCAGTGCACATCTTCCACCACCAAAGTCCCCCAATGTCCAATGGGGCAGCTTTAAACTAAAATGTTTGAGAGAAGTAAAGGGAAGAATATCTAAGAAAAGAAGAGTGGCTGTTAGACAGGCAACAGGCTTGTAAATTATATTCTGAAAAAGCATTTATATTACTAACAACAATTTTTTTAAATGAGCAGGGAGAGTGGATGTTGCGCCAAAGAAGATGCATAGATAAAAGTGACTTAGAAATAGTTGTTCTTTGTCACATTCTTATTTGTTTTGGGGTCACATTTAGTGTTGCTCAGGAAATATTCCTGTGCAGTGCTTGTGGGTTGTTTCAAGATAAAGGAATGACCATATGATGCTGGGGAGTAAGCCTAGAACTCCAGAGTCCAAAACTTATGGTCCAGCTCTTTGCGCTCTTTGAGCTAGTTCACCCATCTCCTAGTTATTTTTTTCATCAGTTACTTTTAAGGAAATGTAAAATAAGATAATAATGAGCCATCACCTCACATTTATACAAATGACTTACCTATGAATCACACCACATATTTTCCAATCTCAAGGCTATGACTGGAAAAATAGAAACAGGTGATAAGATTGCAGAGTGCTGAGAAGACCGACATAATCGGAAAAGAAGCAGATATGAATTATAGTATTAAAATTCCTCCAAAATTGATAAAGGGAAAATCTTTATGATCTATTTCTGGGTACCTAATGAAATAACACTAAAACAATTCTTCAAAAGGATATTAGTCTCCTATTCACAGTATCTAAATGTGTAAACAGCCAGAGTGCTCATCACTGAATGAGAAAAATGTGTGATATATACATAATGGATTACCATTCATTATAAATTAAACAATAATTTTTTGCCATGTGCAGTAACACGGGTGAAATTTAGGAAAATTTTGTTAAGTGAGGTAAATTAGAAGAGGAAAGGTTGATTAAGTGCTTCAAACAAAGCATGTGCAAAACCAAACAAAAATACAACTTTGTACCTAATAACATGTTGGTTGTTACTAGAGAGCAAGGGAATACAATGGTACAGTTACAACAGATAAAGGGGGTCATTTATTTGAAGGGAGATATAGACTAGCATTTGGGTGGCTATCAAGATGTAAGGCATCAATAATATGGCATGGATTAATTATGATGGTGGTGTATAACAATACCAACATATCATATACAACATATCATGTGCATAGTATAATTAAAAGCCTTATATTTGCTGAAATGCTATGAAATATACCATCATGAAAATCTTAAAGGTAAGGTATTTTAATATAATTAAAATTATGTTTAAGAATTTTAATATAAATAAAAGACTTCTATGACCATAATCTCTCTTTAATCCTGATGAGAAGAGTGAGAGACCAAGAGAGAGGGAGCTCTTCTCTCATTAGAATTACTGACATACAAAAGGCACATAAAAAATAACAGTGCAATAGTTCTCATAGGATAAAGAGACATTACAATTAGGACATGTAGATAGTAAAGAGAAACATGAGAAGAGAATGGTTTAGAAGTTAAGTCACCAAATGTCCTAACTGTATACCCTTTGGTAAACCTTGTCTTCATCCTCTAGTTAGGTGTATCTCAAGATCAATATCAACTGGAGAGTAACATGCATAGTATTTCTTCCTAAATATATTGTATATATTCTTCCTAAATATATTGTATATATTGTATACTATGAATACATATATATATTCTACATTTATTTTATTCCTCTGCTTGTTCTACTAAGCAGAGGAATAAAATAAAGGCAGTTGTTTAGGGCATAGCAGAGAAGTTAAAACATAAGAAAAAAAAATTAAGTGACCTAAAATTGTGATGTGATAAAGAGAATGTTCTTGAGTTGTTATGTGAGAGGAAAGATAATTTCTTAAGAAGAATTCTTGCTTTCATGTCTTATATTCAGGAAAGTCATATGAACTAAAATGAGTTATCTTGTTCTCACATTTTGGCTGAGTTCTCTTTGTGCTTTTTCAGAAACAAAATCACATTGATAATGAAAGAACATTGTATTCTATTATATATTTATAATTTCATTGAAGCCTGATACTTGCTGAAATACTATGAAATATGCCATCATGAAAATTTTACAGGTAAATTGTTATGCTGATTATTTTTCCCTTAAGCAAGATTATTTGTGAGAGAACTAGACTTTCAGAATGCTGATATAAACCAAAGGGACATTTTGCTCTTTTTTAGCAATAGTCTTTGACTCCCGAATAAGGAGTGTTTAATGACCTTTGACTTACAAATATTCATGTGCATCTAAAAAAGGGTTTTATTAACTCCACGGCGTAATTTAGTATCTAGATTGGATGAAATCCGAGAGCCATGAATAGATAATTGTGAGCTTGGAAAATTAATTTGATTAAAAGATAAAAAGAGTAAAATATAAAATATCTCAAATTAAATAGAGTTTTGTAATAATAGTATGTAATAATATGACTTTATACAAGCTCTTCTTTGAAAGAGTGGTATTAATTTATTATGATTTAATAGACCAGGAATGTAATGAAATTGAACTAAACAACCCATCGCTGATGGAAAAGGAATTCAGACATTGATAAACCATCAGAGGTTTTGCAAATGCTTACCCAGGAAAGAATAGAATAAATAAAGACAAGGCAAAAAATGCACCCAGGAAAGGATAGTATAGCGAGTTCTGTGTCTTTCAGATGCTCGCTCATAGTCTATGTGAAATACACCAGCCTTTGCTCTTCATGTACCTGTTGTATGAAGCACTTACTAATTAGTCTTAATGTCTGTGTCAACTAAAATAATGGCTTGACTATTAGGAGTTTGGGTGGGAAGCAATACTGTAATCTAATAAATGGCTGCCTTTGAGACCACTTAAGCCTTCCCAGGTGACCCTAAAGTTTGGGCTTTCTATGTGCTTCTGTCTCCTAAGAGTATTTTTTTTTGTCTCTTTCTATGGACAGATCCCTACTGAACAGAAATTGAAGGTGGCACTGTTACTGACTTTAGAAATATTTTAGTGCAATGTAATATGAAATGAATTTCACTACTTTGATGCTTTCTTAAATTATTAGAATGTGATTGACATGGAATACAAAATTGCAAATTTTATTTATAAAGTAGTAATTGTATGAATTTTGTACATACTTGCTGTTAAGAAAATCTAAAATAAAATTGCCCTATAATAAAACTCCTAAATTCTTTAGAGTTCTAGAAAACGTTCAAAAAACTATTTTATATGCACTAAAACTTTTGGTAATGATAATTTTATATCAAGCCATCCAGTCTTTAATCAATACATAAAAAAGCAAAGTAACATTATAATTCTTTTTTGGTCTTCTACTATACAATACCAAGGTTTTATATTCATCTTCACTAATTAGGCATAACCTATAAAACAATCTATGAAAAAATGATTAATAAGAAAGTGAAGTTGTGTGTTAATTATGATCCATTGAAACATTTTATATCGCAACCATAAGCTTTTTATATTATCTTCAGCTTGCAAAGCTAATGTTAATTACTGTATGGATTAATAGCTGTCAAGTGTGTCCTACTTTCAGTATAAATGAATATAAATTAGCTTCATATTTTGGCAATAAATAGAGTACATCATTTTTGGAATTCTTTTAACTCTTATACGCACATACTCTCATAGAATTTAGAGCAGCAGTGACATATTTTTCTGAAAATAAAATTATTCTTACTTCTGTAGCAAGAAGAAATAATCTTGATTCTGCTTCCCTGTAATAGAGACTGTTGATTGACTTGACATCAGGGAATCAAACAACCCATGAGAACAAACATGGTGAATCAACCAGGTCCAAGGCAATGACCCTGAGCTATAACCATTCAAATTCTTTTAAGCAATTTTCACCAGTTTTGCTCATTAAAAATGAATATGGAATAAAGTATTTTGCTTTCCCGCTACATAATCAAGGATTAAAAACTTTTATAATTTGCTTTAGACAAAATCAAACAAACCTACAAAATTTTAGACAGTGCTACATGTCTTGGTGAGTAAATGTTTAGTTTCTGTGTTTGTTTTTTCCTTAACACATTGAATATAGTTCATGGGTCCTTCAGAGCCTGTTTTTATGTTTTAAGAATAAAATAATCTACAGGTAGTTCTGCTTTAATATTTTTAAATAATTGTTTTTTCCTCTATTTCTTACTGTACACTAGAACAGTCTTACAACCATGATCAGAACTGGTGATGTATAATGATTCTATCTGTTTATTCTCAATTATAACATGTTATACAATAATGATGATATTTTTAAATATAGGACCGGAGTGATAGCACAGCAGGGAGGGAGTTTGCCTTGCATGCAGCCCACCAGGATTTGATCCCCAACATCCCATATGGTCCCCGAGCATCACCAGGAGTAATTTCTGAGCATAGAGCAAGGAGTAACTCCTGAGTATCACCGGGAGTGACCTGAAAAGCAAATATATATATATATATATATATATATATATATATATATATATATATATATACATATATATGTATATATAGTTAATTTATGCTAAATTCTTTTTCTTCTTTATCCATTGAATATTACTGACAGACAAACAAGTAAGGCCTAGAAAAGTTTTAAAAAAAAAATCTAGAGATTGGTCCCAAAGCACCCGAAGGTTGACTCCAAAAATGGCGTATTCTTAGTACCATCTAGAAGGTTAATTCCACCTATGGTATATTCTTAGTATCAGATCAATGCACTGAAAGACTCTTTGGTTTCAGCTTTCTCTTCTATCAATATGCCTAAATCTGCAAAGTTTTGTCTCCTCACATGCACAAACACACATTAAAAATTTATGACCAACTTCAAGAAATCAGAAAGCTGCCAGTTGGAAGAACTTTAAGACTTCAAGAAGAAAAAATCCTACAAAAGTAGATGAAATAAGAGTACAGCATCATAAACCTACCTTCTCTTAATAAAAGAAAAATATACATAATATTGAAAACATTGAAATTGAGTTGCTTGGCTATTTTCTCTGACTCTCGTTAGTTTTCCATGGCTTCCAAAATAAGTTACTATAAAACAGCTGGATTAAAATAATCAAAATATATTTTCAGAGATGGTAGACTAAATGTCGCTTTGAAAATGTCATGAGGGCCATGCTTCATCTAAATTTCCAGGGAACATCACCCTGCTTTTTCCTAGACTCTGGTCTCCCTAAGGGTTTTTTGTATTGTAGTTACTACATTTGGTCATTGTCTCTACATGTTATTCTTCCTGTCAGTGTTCAAATCACCCTTTCCTTATAATAATATCAGTCAAGTAAAACATCATCTCGCAAAATATGAATGACCTGAGATTAATTCCATTATATGTGATAATGCTTTTGTGAATAAATTTGCGTTTTAGTCGTGATAAATCAAACTTCTAAAGCAGAGACCTCTCCAAAAACAATATGGACATTCCTCCAAAGACTAGAAATTGAACTCCCATTTGACCCAGCCATACCACTCCTGGGAATCTACTCTGGGAAACCAAAAATACGCAGCGGAAACACCATCCCTACTTTTATGTTCATAGCAGCATTATTCACAATAGCCAGAATCTGGAAGCAACCCGAGTGCCCGAAAATAGATGACTGGATAAAAAAGCTTTGGTACATCTACACAATGGAATACTATGCAGCTGTTAGGAAAAATGAAGTTATAAAATTTGCCTACAAATGGATGGACATGGAGAAGATTATGTTGAGCGAAATTAGCCAGAAGGAGAGAGACAGTTACAGAATGACTGCATTTATCTGCATAACATAAATATATAGGTACATATTATGATACCAATATCCAAGGTCAAGTGAAACATACATCAGGAGGTCCTGTCAAAGGTGGAAATTATCACAAACGTGTGGGAGTCAGAGGCTAGGTAAGACAGAAAATGGAACAGTGTGCTAACAATTGTGAGGGTACTAATGCCAACCTAGAACTGAGCATTAAATAGAGGCAAAAGGATACACATGACAACCCTTTAATGTATGTTCTGTAATCCATAGTCTGGAGAGGAAGGAAAAGAGAAAGATAGAGAAATGGAAAGAAATAAAGAACCTGCCATGGAGGAGGGCTGGGGGAGGGGTAGGGAACCGGGGACGTTGGTGGTGGGAGATGGGCACTGGTGGCGGGATGGGTGCTGCTACACTGTATGACCAAAACCCAAATATGAACTTTTTAATTGTATATCTTTGTAATTGTAAAAATAAAAAAAAAAACAAAAAACGAGATGTGTCATTTTAACACATGAATTCTTTTGAGTTGAGAACAATGAAGGTTCAGTAATCTATGAGCAACATTTACCAGCCCCTTGACTACTTTAAAATAAAGACTAATCAAAGAGTGAGATTTTTATCAGAAGTATACCATCTACTAAACAAAACAATCTATATGGGAGGCAAACATTATACATACAAGAACATCATTTTTGGACATGGTCACACACTCATCAGGTGAGTTGTCCATTATTTATTCAGGACACCTTAGGCTCCTCTTCCATTCTTCAGCATAAAAACATCCATATTGCTCTTTTGACTTTGGAATCACATCCATGAAGTTTCTCTTTAAGGATGAATACACTTTTTCTCTTTCCTATTAATCTTTCCTATTTCTGCTGTGTTGCTCCACCAGTCCAAAGAAAATCCAGATAGATCAGGAAATGTTCTTCCTGTTCTTTTCAAATTATTCAAATATCTATTTGGGAGCTTGAAATAAAATTTAAAAATAAAAAACATTTTGAAAACCTGTTATATGAAAACAGTCTCTAGGCTTCAGAGATCAATGATTTAACATAATAAATTATAAAATACAATTATTGGAATAAACTTGTATGGATTATAAAAAAGGCCACTTAAACCTCATATTCTAGTCCTTCATAATGTAGGTATATGTTCATAACACAATTGCATATGTATTAAAATTGTGCCATTATATTTAATGGAAACCTTCTATAAAGAAAAACAAGCAATGAAAACCCCTGAAAAAAGCTCAAATAATAATGAGGGGTCTTGGAAATATTTTATCAGGAAAAAAGAATCTGAGAGATTAAGGTGGTAAGAAAGAAATTTAATGGATAGCTACTTTTGAACACACAGGTTTTGTTTGTATGCAATTTTGTAAAGGGTTAGAGTTATTTTTCAGATCCTTAAGTAACAGAAGTAGAACAAAAGAGTCAGAGGTATGAGAACCAAATTTTAATAAGCACAAAAAGTGATGTATTTTATGATATGAATGTCTAAATTTAAACACACGTGACAGTAATCTTTGAAATTTTCAGTGGAAATTAATCCTTTCTACATTTAAGAAGCACAGGATTTATGGCAAGATTTGGGGAAATGGCTAACAACAAACAAAAGGATTTAAGTTCTGTTGAACTATTGGGTTGGATTTTTCTCGACTGGTGCCCTAAAAATTCCTATCACCTCTAGGGGTTCTTATTTCATCTCTAGGATTATCAGGGATGTACCAGAAATTCTTCAAATCTTACTATACATTATTGACTTTGTAGTCTATTGGTACAATCGGCTTGATGAGAAAATGCCTTAGTACAATGCAGGGGAATTGTTGTTATGCACGAAGCCATACTTTGATTCGACACATTCACTCTCTGCTAAGGAACAAGGATTTTTTAAACCACCGTATCTTAAGCATCATTGAGCATCCTAATGAGGATACAATATTAGGAACTGTCAAATACCCAGTCTCCCCATGTAGCCTAAAGGAAAGAATGCATATGAACACATTGGATAATAAGGGATGGACTAATTATTTCTAACTTAATTACAAAAAAAATTCTTGTACAGCTTATGTTGGCATCAATTTAACTCTGAAAAGAAAATATGTAAATAGAATGCAAATCACAATAATCAGTAAGCTAAATTGTTTGTAATAAATGTGGATATTTTACATTTTCTCTTGGCTCATCAGGAATGATTGGAGAATATAAACTATCTCATTGGAATTAATGCAGGTTCTCTACTGCCATTAGTATTTTCAAGTATTACTTCACTTTTTAATCTGAAGTCATCAAGCATTAAAATGGAAAACAATATTCTTTCAAGATGTAATTATCCACTGTAACACATTAATGCTTTGAAGCTTCAGATTTATAATTAAAGACCAGAGAGAACCACCTAAGGCTTCTGCAACCACCTGCCAACATGGCGTTATTGTTGAAGGATACCAAGAAACTTAGCTTTAGTTCATTTTGCATTTGGTGAAAACAGTGTAGTTTTGCATTGTATAATTTATTAATTTCTAACTGAACTGACAAAAATGTGGACTGGTAGCCAGATCTAGAAGGACAAACACTTTGATTTTATTTACTTGTGATATTTAGGGAAAATAAGTGTAAAAATTTATAAAAGACACTTTACACTATAAGATCAATTTGTTTTATAAGTGACAGAAATGCGTGGGTAAATCAGGAGCAAAGGGACATTGAATGATGAAGAGCAGAACTACACTTCTAAAGGTAAGTTTAATGTTGTATATATCCGGGTTGATTCTCAGTGATGCATGCCCAAAACATAAAGTAATATTACTTCATTAAAAGTAAATCATCTTACATAAAAATGTGAGATGATTAATATAAATCATATCTAAAATGAATATTATGCCATCACATGTTCTATTTTTTAAAATATATAGAATATCGAAAACAATTTATATTAATATTTGACAAATTGGATGAACTAGAAAAACAATGATATGTACAAACTATTAAATATTTAATATACAAACATGAGAGTAATTCTGTATATATGAAAGAAATTCAATGCATTGGTAAATACTGTAAATCAAAGAATACTCCAGATTCAGGAACCTTCAGTGTTAAGCTTATAGAAAAGAAAAGAGGAATACTACTTATTCTATATAAATTACTTAAGAATATGAAAAGTCTAATGTTCCCCAGTTTACTTTATGAAACAGATTACTTTAATACCTGCAAAAGACAAAACACAAGAGATCTACACTCCAACTCATGAATTAAGAAATGAACACTTCAAAATATTAACAAATTGAATGTAATCAATGCATGAAAGTTATACATGTACCTCAATATGTCAATACCAAGATAGTTTTTTCAAAACTTATAACCTTTTTGGATTAAAAACCATTAGCAGTAATTTAAAATATCAACTCTGAAAGAATATGGTTGTGTATTAGACAATGGCATATGCAAACTGCAACACAGGAACCTTAGCGTTGGCCACAGGTCCCTTGGGGAATAGAAGTTGTCGGCTAGGGGCTATGCCATGCTGGAAATAGAACTTGCCACGTATTCGATTAAGCTATGTAGCCCAAACTAGATGCATCTATTTTATAAAATCAAATTTCTATATATATTCAAACTACTCAATAAATTTCAATCGATAAGAAGTTATTGAAACCTTAGGGATATGCACAGAAAAACTACAGTTTATATCCCACTTTTTGGAAAAAGAATAAATGCTTTCTGAAGAAAATTATTATGAAGACTAAGTATTTACTGTTACCAAAATTTCAGCTAATCTTTCTGAATAATCTATTAGGGAATAATTCAAGGATTAAAAACTATAACAACAGCATGTATGGTAAAGATATTGAAAACAAAAAAATAATTAGTTCATGCTTTCAAATTGTTTATGTAGAAAATCCTAAGCATTATTGAAGGCAACATTAATAGGAATATTTATGCTAACAGTGTTAAAGGAACACTTCTGTCAAGGAGAAAAATATGATTATATATTATTTTGTAAGAGACCTTTAGAATAGATAATAATATCTAAGAATTATAAAAGCAATTTTGCAAGTACTTATTCAATGTAGTATAGATTCATATGATTCTGAGGAAATTCTTATGCCAGCAATCTCAAAGAATTGTGGTTCAGAAATTTTAATAATAAACTTACAATGCTCAGTTTACATGATATATAAACAAAATATTTATGCATACTTATAAATAAACATTCTTTGACACAACTGAGAATATTTTTTTCCAAATTAACCTCATCATCAAATTCTAAGTAAATTTTATCAATGGTGTTTTTTTTACATACTGCAGACATTTCTAACCTGCATTGAAATTACTTAGATTCACAATAATGAATTTACTTATATGTACATATGTGTTTACTACATAATGTTTTGAGTACATTTTATTACTGAATCACAGATTCTATTACAATTTAAAAAGAAGATATTTAGGGGCCGGATTGATACCCCAGAGGGTAGGGAGTTTGCCTCGCCGCGGCCGGCCTGTGCTGGCCCGGGGTTTGATCCCCGGCATCCCATATGGTCCCCCGAGCACCGCCAGGAGTAATTCCTGAGTGCAGAGCCAGGAGAAACCCCTGAGCATCGCCAGGTGTGACCCACAAAAGCAAAAAAAGAAAAAAGAAGATATTTAGATTAAAAATTGAAATGTTACTATCAAAACTGTATAGAGCAGCAACATTTTGCAATCTTCTAAACTTACACCCTTCTATGTATAAATTAAACAACAAAATTAAATGTGTGCATGAATTATGAATTATATGTCATAATTTCAATAGCATAAATAAGCAAAACAAAATAAACTCAATAAAATATGACAGATAATGCAATCAAATAATAAATTAATTAAGACACACAAATAACAACCTACAACAGAACACTGAGAAACTCAATAAAATGTTTTAGAAAATCAAGAGAATCAATTCACTTTGAATCTCACACACTAACCTCATGCTTTAATCTTTGAAACTTCACTAACTTCACTATTCTTTTTATAAGAATAAAGAGACATAGGCAGAGAATGAACCAGCATAGGGATACCAGAGAAGAGATGGCAACAAATTTTGAATGAGAGGAATAAATAATGGGACCCAGTGATTTGCCTACTCCAAAGTCTTGGGAAATCCTGAGGGCAACTACTAACTTCCTTACACAGTGACCTGCCCCTTTACTGTATTGTGTGATTGGTTTCATTCACATATAAAAGGTGAATGGGGACGCTGACTAGTCACCAAATTAGATTGTGTACGTAAGGCCTGTTTGAGTGCTAGGTCATGCCAGCCCCCTCCACACTGCCTCCTTCCCTAACAACAAGAAATTACTTTTCCTTATTTTACCTAATATTAAACTTTTAGCTCACTCAATGTTGAACTTATAAAGAATTCTCCATACTTAAAACCAACTTTTCTCTTCTTGTTTCTTTGCTGTCTGGATTGGTTTTGTTGTTTTGTTTTGGGGCCACACCTGACAGTGTTCACAGCTTACTCCTGGATGTGTGCACATCGCTCCTGGCTATACTTGAGGGACCATATTGGGTGCTGGGGATCACACAGAAATTGGCTTGGTAAAAGCAAGTGTGTTCCTGCTGGACTCTATCTCTGGCCCTAGAAAAGGCAACTTTTCTCTCCCCTATTTATTTAAATATTACTGAAAGATTTAGGTTTCAAATTCAGAATTAATTTTTTCTATGTTATTTTATTCTTGGGACACCATCCATATTTACTGTAATTCTAGTTACTTCGAATTATGCGAAATGTTCGTTCCGTAGATTTTATCTTGAGTGTCGATTCATTTCCAGTGTCCTAATAATCAACATTCAAACAGCCAAGACCCATGTATTGCTGTACAAAAGAATCAATAGGAAACATGGTTATTTATTTATTTTGGGTTTTCCATTGTTAGTACAAAGTAGGGTCAGATTATTTGTATTAATTTCTACATTTGCTGTTTTCTTCAATGTGTGAGAGTTAAACTTTTATCCATATCCGATCATTTGAAAGAGATTTGTGTTAGGCTGTCGTTTGATAAAACTTTTGCAGAAACAGAAATGTAGATAAAGAAAAAATGTATTAGCTCAGGGCTGAGGAGTACTGAGGACGTCTCGAGCCAAAGAGACTCCAAAAAGGCCCAGCACTGAGGACCTGCAAGTCAAAGACAGTGACTTGGAGCCAGCAGAAAAGTCAAAGAATTGAAGATCTAGAGACTCCTGCTGAAGGCTGAGGACTCGCAATCCTTAGAGACCTGGTATCCTGAACCAGGTCTCTAAGGACAGACATGGGGCAGAACTGCTACTGGCTCTCACTTTGCCCAGACAATCATGAGGTGCCTGGGAGGGATGACAGGTTCTAGCCCTGGCCCGTCACCCCAGCAGAGCCTCACAACAAGCCAGATGACCCCCCACTCCATGAGGACCTCCATTTTCCACATCCGGACTTCCTCCTTGTCAGAACTGCACCCAGCAGACCAGCCTATCACAGCCCGGCTCGATTCATCAATAAATACTGGATTTTGAGATGACTACAAGAGAATGCTACCTGCACGGCAGAGCCTGGCAAGCTACCCGTGTCGTATTTGATATGCCAGATACCAGTAACAATTAGAGACCTCATTCCCATGACCTGATGGAATGGTTTGAGGCTCTTTATGTTCCTGGAGCAAGCAGATGCCCTTGGGCTCTACCTGCATGAGACAGGACATATGGAGATGTTACTGGTGCCCGCTCGAAGCAAATAGAAGATGAACGGAAAGACAGTGATACCCTGAACCACTGAAGCATAAAATCCTTTGCATTTTATATGATCTGAGGATTAGAGAAGTGGATGAGATTTTGCATACCTGCTCTTATCTAGCCAAAGCAGAAATACAAGACCAAATTGGGCAGTTAGCTCCATCGGGCTTTCTGGCCTTCTAGATTTCAAAATATAGAGCGAAGTGACCTTGTCAGGTAAAATCTTCAAAACAGTCATGAAGACATTTCATCACTGACATACTCCTTGCCCAATTTCTGGTAACATCCCGTTATCTGTGGTCCTATATCTGAGCGATTATGTTTATGTTCTTGGGGTCTGGCATGTTTTTCTAGGTTGTAAACTCAGGACCTGAGGCACAAAATGGAGTCTAGTGCTTCAAGATTAGTCAGTGTTTCTGATCAACCTTCCAATTTGTACTTCTCAAGGAAGATAGTTATTTCATTAGAACTAGAGTCAGAAGGTAGAGCTTGCGTCCTTGTTTTCTTCCATTCACTAAATAGGATGTTTTTGCTTTCTTCTGTGCAATAGCATTCACGAAATTTCAACGTTAGATTCTGCAAGTATAGTGTCAAGCACTATACATGGATCTCTTTATCCTGCCAGGATGTTGGGATAGGAAACACTGATGAGAATTAGAGCTTTCACTTTTCCCTAATAAACTACCTTTGGCGGAGGCAACTATTTGATTTGAAAAGAAATAGATCTCCCACTCCTCGGTGCATAATTAATATCCATGACCCCAAACTCTGAACTATCAAACCCTTTCCCCAAGAAATGAATTATTCTGTGATAGGTTTTGTATGTCAATGTCATCCCTTGGGTTATGGTAAAACTTCCCCTCCTTTCCTGATCAACTTCATTTGCTCCATATAGACTTTCCCTGAAGAACATTCTTGAATCAATCAATGGCAACTGCAGCCCAGTTTCTAGGGAGACTTACACTTCAGGCGCATTTAATGCAAACAAGTAGATAAAAGTCTGTTTTTGCATGTAAAGCTTCTGTAGTATTAGCTCGAAGCTTCTGGAAAATGGAAGTGCTCTCTTTAAACTTAAATCGCCATTATTTTTGTCGTTACATTTGTTTCTAGCAGTGTTAGTTAAGCATATGTAACAGGCAAGGATATTCTGACCAATTCACTCTGCAATGATATTGCTTTCAACACACATACACACATTATATTAATTTTATTCTTAGCTTTTCTGGATAATACAATCATATTTGTCCTACATAGTTCAAGCATTCTGTAAATTAGGATTAAAATTATTCCCTTTATGTAAAAGCCGCCTGATACTTTAGTCTCAATCTCAGAAGTTGGAGAGGAGTTATTTGACCATGTAAAGAGCACTTCTGATTGATACAAGGACACAGAGAAAGAGGCATAATTACCTCCGTGCTGGGAATGAAAATTAGCAGAGCTTTTTTAGAAAGCAATTTGGCACTGTGCAGCATGGATATTAAAAATATTCACACAATTTGAATCAATTCTATTTCTTCCCTAGAAAAATTTAAAGACAAATAACTAAAATGGAAGAACATGTATAAAATTATAGTCATATTGAGTGTTACTGTAGAGAGCTATGATACAAACTAAATGCTACCCAACAACTAAGCATAGAATTCATAGAAAACTGCCTAGCTGATCACAGAGCCAACAGAGCTCTTTGAAGTAATTTGTAGGTTTAAGCAAGACTGAGTATATGCTATGTCCCTACCTTCAGACACAAAGCAGCCAAGCCTTCTTGTAATCAACCTGATAAAACCAAATTGAACACACAACATTACGGTTGAAAAGGCCAAAAGAATTTGAGCAAGAGCCTTTGATAGATCAGTGCTATAAAAGCATCCTTGGAATTGAACTTTCAGGCTTGATAAATGAACCCATGGAAAAAAGACATCATCACAAGTCATCACCATTTATTTTATGGAATTAAATATTAAGTTTAGGAGAAAAAATACAGCTGAAAATGAATCTTAAAATCTGTTTGCTCTTAGATTAAACCAAAGTTGTCGCTCTATTTTGACATAAAGAAGAATTAAGTTACTTAGTGACATTCTTATTTAAGCCCAATAACTTTCTGCCCCCTAACAATACTTGGTCCTTATTGTTACTTCTTTCAGTATTTTTCATCTGTCTTCTAATTCATTTTGGGGAGTTTATACCCAGCGATGCACAGGAGATACTCCTGGCTCTGAACTCAAAAAATTACTTTTGGCTGTGCTCAAGGGACCATATGAGATGCCGAGGATCAAACCCAGGTTGACCATGTACAAAGAAAATGCCCTACCCACTATACTATCACTCTACCCCTGTTTGCTAATTTTTTAAGGTCTAAATCAACATAATTTATATTAATGATTATTTTCTGGAAAACTTTCCTTTTCTGTCATTGTTGTGGCATGTATAATTGTATAGCATTTATAACTATATAAAAAATGCATACACACACACACACACACACACACACACATATATATATATATATATATATATGCTGTGAACACCAGAGTTTAAAGGAATCAGTGTTTTTTACATGTCCAGAAAAGTAGTAGATAATAAGAGCTGAGTGAAAGATTGAATTAAAATAACATAATTTAATTATAGTTAATTGAATTCTATCATTCCCATTTTTTAATTGTCATATATTACACTTCCCTTAGCAGGAACATAATTACAGTTACCCACATTGTTGAGAAACAGGAATTCAATAATTTGAAATACCAGGAATTAATCTCATTTTTTTTTAGGACTCTCTACTTTGGAAGCCTTACATATCTTCTATTCCATTCAGAATTTTAGATAAATTGACCATATTTTTACATATATTATAAAAAAAAGAAGCTAGGAAATCACAGAACTCATTTTCATTACAGAATTCTTGACAATATAGAACTCATTTTCATTACAGAATTCTTGACAATATAGGTTTCAGAGCAATAGTACAGTGGGTAGTGTTGAATGTCAGGCCTAGCTAGCTTGGGAGCTTTACTGTTTTATCCAACTCACATCTTAATCTATTTACATTTTATTAAGCCAGGGTTCATACTAATGAGCTCTCTCTTCTATGTAAATACTGATGGAGGGTGTGGCAGTTATAGAAGCCATCTTGATAACTTCTGACTTATACATCTACTAAGACTTCTTTGTTTTCTAGATTGGGAATAGCTCCTCTTTATACCAACTGGAGCTAGTGTGGGACATTTAGAATTTACCAGGAGACTACCACTCTGGCTACATTGAGACTACCATTTAAGATTATAGGAAGGAACATGCTAGTTTTCCCTCAAGCAAGAGAGTGTGACCCTTTCAGTGCAGAGAGAACAAGATACTCAGAATCACTCTGGTGCAGATAATAAATAAGAAGGACCTTGTGGGTACCATCTAGATTACATGAAGCCCATGAAATTAAGATGTATTATTTTATACCAGCCCCTTATCTCTCTCTCTCTCAGTATTTTACATAATAGATAATCTCAGAAGAAGGGACTAGTCCTTGACATAATCCTTTGTTTATACCTATAATAGTGTGTAACACCACCTTTCTACACTCCCTCTACTATCTAGAAGCTGTTTAGGGTTCTTTGTTGACAAGGCCCTACCTTAAATTAGGATTACTTTGGTGTATACAAGGGGACTAACTTGAGGTACTCTCCCCTTTTTGGTAGGGCTCTCTCTTGGGTGAGATACTCTCTTT
Organism: Cryptotis parvus; assembly: GCA_021461705.1. Lineage (NCBI taxonomy): Eukaryota > Metazoa > Chordata > Mammalia > Eulipotyphla > Soricidae > Cryptotis > Cryptotis parvus. The sequence goes on along the minus strand of JAJIBD010002464.1, from coordinate 26,380 downwards.
GGTAGGACTCCTTTCTGGTAGGACTCTCTTTGGTAGGACTCTCTCTCTGGTGGGATCCTCTTTTGTGGGAGACTTGGGCCCTTGTGATGGTCTAAGTTCTGACCAGAGCTAAGGTATTTCATTGTATTGGATTGCAGTGGTAGAGCTTTTGTACTATTAAAAGCCTTTTTAGTAACTGCACTGGAGTTTTCATCTGTTCCCCTAGAGGCCTTGAAGGGAGGAGAGAACTTCTGTTCTGATACTGTTGCGGACCCCAGAGGCTCCCCAACAGGTAGGATGATTGTCTTGAACACGGCCAACTGGGGTTTGATCTGACATCACATATGGTCCCCTGAGCACCTGCCAGGAGGAATTCCTGAGTGCAAACCTAGGAGTAATCACTAAGCATAATGGGGTATGATCCAAAAGCTGAAAAAACATTAATTAACCAATAAATTAATCAATTAATTCTTGACAATATGGGCAATATGCATGCAAGAATTTTGTCTTTGCCCAACACCATTAACACTCTGCAACTTTCTCTCAGTATTACTTTGTGTGAACTTTAATATTAATAATTTAAATGTCAAGATTATACTCCTTACTATGTATGTACATTTTTTCCTAAAGAATTTATATATACTGACTAATCATCTCTAAACTGATTGGTGTCTTTGAATATTATAAGACCTACTTTGTCTCATATATTTTTATGAATGAAGGAGATGTTTTTCTTATTTCCTTGAATTAAAAGAATACTATGATAATCTAGAAAATTTTTATTAGGATAATACAAAGCATTTTGAGTGTTAATGCTTTTTTAGTTCATTCAATTCTTTATGGATTTTTTACGTTGATCCTTAAAAACAGATAGCACACTCAGCTATAAGAAAAGATGTCATCATCCAATTTGGTACTATGTGGCTGCAACTAGAGGGTATCAGTCTTAGTAAAGTCAACAAGAGAAGAGGGACTTACGCAGAATGATTGTTTTTATATATCATGTATAAAGAAACAAACCAAGGGAGCAACAAATGAACAAATACAACAGTACTGGAGAGTTGTACTATAGAACTGAGCAACTGAGCTTACCTGGAGAGGATCAGTTGAGTGTAGTGTTGAAATGATGTACAGTTGAAACTATCATCTACAGTATGTTTTAAATAATACTATCACTTTTAAAAGTGATAGTTTTAAATAATACTATCACTTGTATCACTTGTCTTCCCATTGTTCATCGATTTGCTGGAGCTGGCACCAGAACATCTCTATATGTTCGGTTACATGTTAGTGTAGCCCAAGGGCAACTGCTTGCTCCAGGAATATGAAGAGCCTCAAACCATTCCTTCAGGTCATGGGAATGATATCTCTAATTGTTACTGGTTTTTGGCATATCAAATACGACACATGTAGCTTGTCAGGCTCTGTCGTGCGGGTGGGAAACTCATGTAGTTGCCTCTCATCTCATGCATGTATTAATGAATCATAAATTTAAATTTACTATACATTATTTATCATAAATGAAACAGTACCTACATAAAATGAAAAATCGGTACTATTTCTAATTCACTAGATCACTAGATTTCCGTTCATCATCTATTTGCTAGAGTGGGCACCAGTAATATCTCCATATGTCCTGTCTCATGCTAGTAGGAACCCAAAGGCATCCGCTTGCTCCAGGAACATAAAGAGCCTCAACCATTATATTAGGTCATGGGAATGACCTAATATAAATGTTACTGGTATTTGGCATATCAAATATGACAGGAGCAGCTTGCTAGGCTTGCCGTGATATTTCTAATTATTCTAATCAAAAGAAGAGTTAAGAAAAGATAAATTACTGATTTGATTCCTGCTAAATCTTATCACCCATACAACGCAGCTTATGCAGTAACAAACTGAAACTGCCACAATTTTTCGATGAAGGAATACATATAAATTTTTATGACAAGATCAAAGTGTGATTAATATTTAAGAAATATAGGAAATAGTTATACATGCTCCTAGGAATATCTTAATCATCAACTAATTTTGCAATATTTTGTAATGTTTATACAGCAAATAACTTTCTGATTGATAGTGAATTGTTACCTCAAAATTATGGTAAGCTATAATGTCATTTTCAGTTTGTTTTAACATCTGTCTAGATTTATGAAAATAGTCAAGTCAATTAGCATGTATTTTTGGTTATGAGAAGCCACTTTTTATAAAGCTTTACATTTTACAAATGATGATACGTATTGATGTTACTGAGTAAGAAAGAGGCACAAATACTTTGAAAGAAACAAGAAGGATTGATCTTAAATGACTATTGGCTAAAAAAATATGTAAAGGGAACATATTTGAAACTTAGATTGAAGTTAGAACTGTAATTCTGGAACTTGGAGCTTCTGAAAGTCTACAATGCTCTAATAAGAAATGGGAAAATCAATAAGTAGAAATGTTTAGAAACATTCGTCATTGATTTTTTTGTTTTATTTGAAAAAATATTGTAGGCATGACCTTAGGGAATGAATTGAGAAGGAGGAAACTAGAGTATTGACTAATCTAGAGACTTCTGCTTTGTCAGCACTTTGTTTTCTTTGTAACTCTTTCACACAGAAAATGGATCTGAAATTAAGAGATAAAGGAAAAGTTCTAAAGTTAGAGATAAGGTAAACTATTATAAAACTCTTCTTGTTATTGTAATGTTCTTTTCATGAAACTATACAGAAAATAGTAAAGATATAAAAATTAACCTTAATGCCAAGTCAATGCAGTGATAATCATCAACAGATTTATATTGGTGCTGAATCAGGAATGAATATCTGAAGAAAGATCTTACTAGCTTTTAAAGTTTAATTCTATTCCCACCCATTATGCTAAAAAATGTTTATTTTATATACATACAGTTTCAAGGAGGAAATTAGCCTGCTATAATTTTGACATTGTCAATACCTTTTATTTCTAAAAAGTATCTTAAAAAATACTTTTATTTAATGATTCATGTATCAAGAGATTTTGCTCCCAAGAGGGTTTGCTCTTATGAGTGGGGAGAGACCATGCTGGTCGGACTCGGAGTGGAGTTTTGGGCCCTGCCCTTTCTTCCACCTCCATGCCAGTTGCCCCAGAAGAGAGACCCACCCACGCCAGACCCACATGTCCCTTGGTGCGTGGCCGCTATGTGGCTGCGCGATATTTTTATAGGATACTGAACTTTGCATAAGGTTCTTCCCAATTTCTTCCACATTTATACACAGTAAACAGTTATAGACATGTTTTAATTGATACCAATACCAGTAAGCCTAGCAAGAAGCCAGAGCAAACCACATATCATGTAGTTGGTCATTCTCAACATCCAGACTCCATAGTTCCTCAGAGCTTCATCCCAGAGAAAACCTGATCTTCCCCCTTTAAGTTTCATCAGTAAATGCTCGGGTTGAGAGCCTTCTACTGAGACTATACCACCTACACAGTAAGGCCTGGCAAGCTACCGTGTTTGATTTACTTTTCATGCCAAAGGCTAGTAACTATTATGGACCTCAGTTCCATAACCTGAAGAATGATTTTGGGCTCCTCCTGCCCCTGTAGCAAATAGATGCCCTTGGGTTGCACTTGCTTTTGACAGGACTAATGGAGATGTTGCTAGTGCCCACTTGAGCAAATCGATGAACAATGGGAAGACAGTGATACAGTGATATAGTATCAAGAGATCTTAAAACTTTGAAGGGCATACATTTGTAACAGATGTGTAACACATTAAATTTGTAAATGCCTATATTTATATCATATTTCTATAATAAATGTTTATATTAATGATATATAACATATGCATACACACAAATATATGTATGTATATGCAAATAAATACATATAAATATATATATGTATATATATATATATATATATATATATATATATATACACATACACACAAATACTTAGGTCAGAGAGAGAGAGGAGAGTACAGAGTGTATGCAACCAAGTCCGATTCAATCGTGGGCAATTGTAATCTTCAGAGCACCCAAAAATGTAACTGCTGAGCACAGAGTCATGAATAAGACTTGAACTCCTCTTGTGCCCCCCAAAGCAAGATCAAGCACAGAAACAAAAGATGTTTATAAAATGGCTAATACTATTAATGCCAGCTAAAATTTTTAATGACGGGTGGGAGCAATAGCCTAGCGGGTAGGGCGTTTGCCTTGCATGCGGCCAGCCTGTGCTGGCCTGGGTTCGATCCCTGGCATCCCATATGGTCCCCTGAGCACCACCAGGAGTAATTCCTGATTGTAGAGCCAGGAGAGACCCCTGAGCATTGCCGGGTACTCCCCCAAAAAGGAAAAAAATAAGAAAAAAATAAAATTTTTAATGAATTTCCTTGTAATAGCAATTTTAACTTAGTATACTAGAGCTTGCACAAATGATATGAGTCAGTAATTAAATACTGTTTTCAAGAATGTATATAAACATTCTCCTGTCTTACTCTGGAAAATTATAGATCAAAATTCTCATATGTGACTGAGCTCTTTAATGAAGATAATGTGTATCCCTTTGCAAATATTTTATTGTCTCACATTCATATGTATCTGTTATATGGAAAATCTGGACACTTCCTGGTGTTTAAGTGTCAAACTCCAGAAACCATGAGCTGATCCGAAAAATATGTTGATTATTCAGAAGCCGAGTGTAAGGAAACAAGAGTGGAAAGGAATCTAGAGCAAGGCTTCTTAACATTTTTCTCTTTTGATTTTAATTTTTTTGTTTTTTGTCCATACCTAATGATGCTCAGAGATTACTCCTGACTCTGTGTTCAGACATCACTCCTGATAGCTCTGGGACCATATGGGGCGTCAGGAATCCAGCACAGGTCGGCAGCAGGCAAGGTACCCTACAACTACACCATTGGCCTGGCCTCAAAGTTTTCCTACTTACTTTTTGATCCCAAGTTTGAAAAATATGTCAAACTAAGTTGTATATTTGTGATATTATATACATAATAAGAGAAGAAGAAAAGACAGGTAGGACTAGTCTTGTATGCTGTTATTCTGTCTAGCTGTGAGATACAGTATTGCATATACCCAGGAAGAAACAGATAAGCTCATAACAGCTTAGAACTGAAGGGGTTTCCCCAAGCTGAGGCATATAAGAGACAGGATTTAGGGCAAGCAAGATGGATTAAAGGATAATAAAAAAAGGTTAGCCCCATCTACAGAATAAAAGTTTGATTTCTGCAGTGCTTTTTGTTCGTTTTGTTGCTCTGTTGTTTATTTGTCTTGTTTTACCACACCTGGTGGTGCTCAAGGCATACTCTTGGCTTTGCACTCAGCAATTAGATTATTCTTGGTGGTGCTAGAGAGATCATATGGAACTCTGGGGACTATACCTGGATTGGTTGAAGGTAAGGCAAACTCCCCAGCACTAGGGTTTGGGTGGAGGGATGGGTGTTGGAACACTGTGGAACCAGAACTCTGCATGAGCATCTTGCAGCTGTATGTCTAAAATGGTGTAATAAAATTTTTTGGGGAAAAAAAAAACTCCCCAGCACTGTACTTCATGCTGACCCTCCAAGAAGAGTCCAATTCCTAATAGACACATAAAAAGTGATCTTTAAAATAGACTTTTAGAATATGAAAGTTAAAGTCATAAACCAAATAGAAAAGCTGAGATCATATGCTGTTCTGAGGTAAGAAATATCTTTGAAAACATAAACATTATATAGAATTATTGAACATAATGGATGAAAATATTTTCAGTCCAGTATGTTTTATTTTTGAAAACTTGTATACATGAAAATAGAGAAAATATTTATATATAACATGTATAGGTTACATATGTTATATACTTTGTATATATACATATATTATATATTATATGTCACATATAATTTGTTATATTATATATAATTAAACTATTACTTTTCCAGAGTCAAAATTAGAGGTAATTAGGACAACCTAGTTATCTAGAACCAGAGACAGTTGGATTTGTTAGAGCAACATAATTGTTCCCAGTAGAACATGAGATTTGATCACTTGATCACTTCACTTGACATCCTGTTGTTCGTTGATTTGCTCGAGCGGGCACCAGTAATATTTCCATTTGACCCTATCATGTGCCAGTGTAGCCCAATGGAATCTGGTTGCTTCAGGAATACAAAGAGCCTCAAACCATTCGTTCAGGGATTTGACAAAGAAGTCTGACCATCTTGTAGGTGGGCGGCCACGTGATCTTTCCACATCCCGTGGGATCCAGTCAGTAATGGCTCTAGTCCAGCAGTCATCTCCTGTTGGAGGACATGTTTAGCTAATCTGGGAGTTTTATTGTTTTGCTCACTCCCAGCTTAATCTTATTTAAGCCAATGTTCATTCTAATGAGATCTCTCTTCTATGTAAACACTGCTAGAGGGTGTGGCAGTTACAGAAGTCACCTTGATTGAATAACTTCTGACTTATACATCTACTAAGACTTCTATGTTTTCTAGATTGGGCACGGCTCCTCTTTATACCCACTGCACCCAACGTGGGACAGTTAGAATTTACCAGGAGACTACCACCCTGGCTACGCTGAGACTAAAGGTAGACTATAGGAAGGATCATACTAGTTTGCTCTAAGCAGGCGAGTATGACCCTTTCAGTACATGAGAACAAGATACTCAGAATCACCCTGGTGCAGATAATAATAAGGACCTTGTGGGTACCATCTAGATTACATGAAGCTCATGAAGTTAAGATGTATTACTTTATATCAGCCCCCTCTCTCTCCAGTGTTTTACATAAGAGATAATCTCGGGATGAGTCCTTGGTGTAACCTTTGTTTATACCTACAATAGGGTGTGGCACTACACTCTGTTTAGGGTTCTTTGTTGGCATGACAACCTCCCAATTGGGGTTACTTTGGTGTATATAAGGGGCTGACTTGAGGCCCCTTCACCTTTTACCTTTGCCTTTTGGTTCCTCAGTCTTCAGCTTTTGGCTCCTGCGGCTTTTGGCTTTTGGCTTTGGTCTTTTGCTCTTTGGCCTTTTGCTCCATCTTCTAGTGCTGTGGAAGAGCTTTTGTACTATTAAAAGCCATTTTGGAACTGCACCGGACTCGTGAGTTTTCATCTGTTCTCCTGGCGTCCTCGGAGGTAGAAGACAACCTCTGTCCTGACACTGTCGGGGACCCCGGCGGCATTCCCGACAATCTCCAAATCAGCGTTACCTGTCCAGCCCATCTTATTTTCGATGCCTTGGCAAATGAGACAGCGTCCCTAACTCTGGAACAGCAACGGAGGTCGGAGCTCCGATTACTTCTTTCACTTGAGTGAGGCGTGATATTCACTCACTCACTCTCAATAGAACATGAGACAGAAGCTATAAATGAGACAAACACAACACTACAATTAAGCATTAAAAATGCCCAGTAATATAATGATAAGCTATAATTGTTCCCAGTAGCATCTTTGCCAAGAGATATGCCTACCTACTCATATGAAGCAATTTGAAACAACAAGATCCTATGACAGGGATTCAGATTAGGTTTAGTGAAAATAAATAAGACCCAGAAAATGACTTATGTCATTGTCTGATGATGGAGAGCCTAACAGGGAATCGAAGTGTGATATCAAATGGAAAAGAGGGGCTAAAGAGATGGTTCAGCAGGTAGGGCGCTGCCTTGCACATGAATCACTGGGCTCAGGTCCTTAGCACCCCATATTGGTTTCTGAGATGGTTAGGAGTAACTCCTGAGCACAAAACCAGGAGTAACTTGCAAGCATCACCATGTGGCCCCAAAACCTAAAGGAAAAAACAAAGGGAATAAGAAAATTAACTACAGTGCAGTACAGAGATAGTATATTTGCCTTATACGTGAACAACCTAGGTTCGGTCCCCAGCACCAGTTGTGGTCCCCTGAGCATCTACGGTGTGGCCCAAATACAAAAAAAAAAAAAAATAAGTATAAATGAAGTAAAGAAAAAAATTAACAGAGGAACAGTTAGAACTGGGGAAACACAGCGTATGTGTTTGCCTAGGTCTCCTGAAAGTTACTAGAAGATGCAGAGAGAGACTGATTTTTTTCATATAAATACATAATAAAGAAAATATGCTTCTCTTTAGTTTCACAGACTTGTCAATCTTTTCTAATACCTAATAATAAAGGAATAAATGGAAACTTTAGGTATACAGTTTAAATTATTGGGGCTGGAGCGATAGCCCAGCGAGTAGGGTGTTTGTCTTGCATGCGGCCGGCCCATGCTGGCCCGGTTCTATCTCCCATATGGTCCCCAAGCACAGCCAGGAGTGATTCCTGAGTGCAGAGCCAGGAGAAACCCCTGAGCATTGCCGGGTGTGACCCAAAAATAAAAAAATAAATAAATAAGAATAAAAAAATAAATTATTGATGGGAACTCTTTAAAATCTTTATCAGTATAAAATGACAAAAACACTAATATTTGCTAAGGCAGATATTAGTGCATTACTTAGCATTATTTGATTAGCCTAACAAACCTTTGACTAATATAGAAACATGTAACTCTTTTAAGAATTTCCTATCACAATATATCATTATAGTATGATTCCCATTAACTTTATAACTGGTGTAACAGTGGATATGGCCTTATATATTTAGATTGTAACAAATATAAGGTCCTTAATTTTATTGAGTAGAATTTTGAGTTTTAATAGAATAATTCACCACAAAACTGTTATCATAACTGTAATGGTGCTAGGTTTTATATATATATATATATATATATATATATATATATATATATATATACATATATATAATGTGCAAAGGCCTAAACTGCACTATACTTATATAAAATAACAGACAATAAAATGGCTAAGTTAAATAATCCAAACAAAATTACTAAGAATGTAATTAAATATTCCATGCTATAGTGCTCCATTTTTAACAGTAGATCGGTCTGAATTATGATATACAAACATGAAGCATTTGATCTTCACAAATGTTTCTGTATTGGCTATGATAGGCAGGAAAACGGAGATTTTGATGAATTTGACTTAAGTGTGTGTGGGCAAATTAACACTTTGCAAAAAGATATTGTATGCTTAGAAAGGGTATAATTTATTGACTGCTATTCTGTTGCAAGTTTAGTCAGGAGCTTTTGACATTGACTTAGATCAGCAGGATAACTGATTAAAAACTGTGTGAATAAGGATACACAGAAGAAAAAAAGTGAAACTCACATCCCCACTAGATACTTTTTCTTTGTTCTTTCTCTTGGGTTGCTTTTTAGATATTTGACTTCTTTCAATATCTGGTTGAAGTAATTAACAACAAAATATTTTCAAGCTGAGAAAAACTACTCTTGTTGCCCTTTCGCCATCTGAAACACAATTATTTTCTTTTATTTTACTTGTATGAATTAAAAGGAAGAACTTCACTTGCTAAGCAGTAGCCAACCCACAAAGATGGTCAGAGATTGATTCTAATGAGGCCAAGGTCATGTGGTAAAGCTGTATATATGCCAATTAATTTTATATGTAGAAAATTTTCCTTGCCTGCCCACTGGGTTTCTACTGGGACCAACTCATAAGACATAATTTATTAGGCTATGTTAATGACTCAGCAGAAACCTTCTACTATTAGTAAAGAGCGGGGTGGGGGAGCTGGATGGAATTCAAGTTCACGTACTTTTGCCTTTGGGCAAATTAGGTCTTTATGTAAGTAAAGGAAATATTTGAAGAGCTCAAGTATTTGTATTAAGAATGGAAGACTTTAAAATAAAAGAGGGAAAATATTGCATAAAATGTAATATAATACTTCCCTTATCCCAACCATGAAGTCTCAGTATTATTTTACTAACACCGTGTGTCTTGTATAGTACATGTTTGCAGTTAAAAAAAGTGTTCAAATGTGGTACTTGGAAACTGTGATGCCTCACTCAGGTTCCCATGACCCAGGTATGCATTTGTCCATAAAACAAACAATTATGACAGGTTATTAAAAAGGAAAAATTGTATAAAAGCATATACTAAAATGCCTTTTTATTTCTTCTTCATGCATAACGATAACTTTTTGCTTCAAACATTCATACATCAGTGGTTAGGAAATAACATCCTTACAATATCACCATTAAAGACATCATTTTTATCAACTAACCCAGGTAATGAAATACTAGACTAAATCAGTGTTCTTCCAGACTACTTCATTAATTCTTTCATTTACTCATTCCTCAAGTACCAATTTAGCACTGTCAGTTACTTTGAACTTAGGACAAATAAAGTCATTGAATTTCCTGGTAATCTGTGTCATATGAGTGAAGCCGTATTACTAGGCTTGCAGTCTTAGCATCCTCAATGTTATTTCAATTGTTTGTCACACAGCATGGCTTAAATCCCCTTCCCTTGCCCTGTAAATATTCAAGAAATCAAGTAACCATAAATTAAATCATTTCAAATTTTATTCTATTATACCTAATCACATATTATATAATTCATCCTATAATAAAATATGTTTCATCTACAATCTCTTACAGCCGTATAATTTGTATTAGAGTTATTCTGTTCTCTCCGGATCTTCATCAAGAAAATGCCTTCTTCAACACTATCTGCCAAACCTGTCAGGAATTAATCACGCAGACACAATGTGCCACTAAATACAGTTGAGCAGGTTGTGTGGTAAAGAAAGATTAAGCCAGGAGCACATTTGACACCAAGCTCAGGCCTAAGTTTGTTTCATGCTATTTTCCTTTTACACAGCAGCATGCCTTGGAGAAAGAAGCATTCTTATATGTAATTTTAATAACAATATTCCACAATTCTGTATCATTTTTGAGGAATATTGCTATGAATTTTAAAAAATGGTAAACACACTTTGCAGTTCTTCCTGTCAAAAGATAAAGCCCCTTTCATACATTTTTATGCAGCCAACCTTCTGTATTATTGTGACCAATTTAGACTATGACGTTTGTGTAAATTCTAGAATGAACTGACTTTTTAGTTTTTTACTCCCCTCCTGGATCAACCATGGGTCAAAAATAAAACAGTCTAGACATGAAATAAATGAACTAGAGGAAGTTGAACTATTGTAGTACTAACTTACCAGACTGTAGTGAGAAATTTCTGTGCTTCCCACCCTAGCTGATATTCTATCAAATTCATTCTCAGGAAAGAGAGGTAAGTAAGATGAGATATTTTTCATCTAACTCACAGAATCAGGGAAAACATTCAGTGAAGTGGTTTAATCATACATTTCTGGGAAGTTTAATAGCACTAATTAACTGATGCATTATTCTTGTACTAAGACTTTGGTCAAATCTGCCATCCAAGGACAAAAGGACATGGGACTTTCCAATTCTTCGAAAGTCACCATATAAGCCAGCACTAATACTGTAAGTCAGAACAGTGCCCCCAAAGTTCACGCATATTCATAAATCATAAATCCCAATTAGGCGCATTGAAGAAATGAAATCTTAAATAATTTCTCTGGTAGCTCATGAAGAGACACAGGAGATTGTCGGGGAAGGCCGCCAGGGTCCCCGACAGTGTCAGGACAGAGGTTCTCTTCTACCTCCGAGGACGCCGGAGAACAGATGAAGACTCACGAGTCCGGTGCAGTTCCAAAAATGGCTTTTAATAGTACAAAGCTCTTCCACAGCACTCCAATACAATGAACAAACTCTAGCTCTGGTCTAAACTTAGACCATACAAAAGAGCCTAAGTCTCCCACCAAAAAGAGAGAGGATCTCACCCGAGCTGAGTCCTACCCAGAAGGAGCAAAAGGCCAAAGAGCAAAAAGCCAAAATCCAAAAGCTGCAAGGCTGAGGAGCCAAAAGCTGAAGGCTGAGGAACCAAAGGCAAAAGGTGAAGGGGCCTCAAGTCAGCCCCTTATATACACCAAAGTAATTCAATCTTCAATCGGGAGGGGCATGTCAACAAAGAACTCTAAACAGAGTGTAGTGCCACACCTTATTGCAGGTATAAACAAAAGTTATGCCAAGGACTAAGGAGATTATCTCTTATGTAAAACACTGGAGGGAGAGAGGGCTGATATAAAGTAATACATCTTAACTTCATGAGCTTCATGTAATCTAGATGGTACCCACAAGGTCCTTCTTATTATTATCTGCACCAGGGTGATTCTGAGTATCTTGTTCTCGTGTACTGAAAGGGTCACACTTGCCTGCTTAGAGCAAACTAGTATGATCCTTTCTATAGTCTTTCTATAGTCTCAATGTAGCCAGGGTGGTAGTCTCCTGGTAAATTCTATCTGTCCCATGTTGAGTACAGTGGGTATAAAGAGGAGCTGTGCCCAATCTAGAAAACATAGAAGTCTTAGTAGATGTATAAGTCAGAAGTTATTTAATCAAGGTGACTTCTGTTAGTGCCACACCCCTCTAGCAGTGTTTAAGTAGAAGAGAAGTCTCATTAGAATGAACCTTGACTTTAATAGATTAAGCTGGGAGTGGGCAAAACAACAAAACTCCCAGAATAGCTAAACCTGTCCTCCAACAGGGGATGGTTTTTACATTGTAAAAATGTGTTAGTCCTAATCATTTGCTTGCCAAATAAAAGAAAGAGCTTTAAAAATTATTAATTCTTGACAAGGAATTTTGGAGCAGGCATAAACCAGTGGCACTGGATAACAGAAACAATGTAAAAATTTATTCCCAGCATCTATACCTGGTCTGAGACAAGACTCATTTCGGTCTCAGTGACCTGTCTTCTGTCTATAATTTTGATTCAGAAAAGATTATCTTTGTGCTCTTTGTTTCTATGATATGAAACTACAGTGAAAATCAGTTTTTTTGACAGCCAAGAAAAAGCAACATAATTTGAAATATAAATATCATGACAATGTTCAAGGAGAAATTCATAGAAATTTAGTACATTTATTGCAGTCATAAATTGACTAGCAACTGGAAAAAGCTAATATATGTGAAATCATATCAGTTGTACTTCCTTTACATTTCCTTGGAGTTTAATGTTTTATAAACAATCTTATCCTGTTACTTGACCTTGTTTCCATGTAAAACAGAATTTCAATGTGAAACATTTATTGGTAAGATATATGGTTATAAATCTGATCATTGAGTGTGGTTTAAGATTTTGATATATCTTGCCAGTATCTATAACAAAGCACAGTATGCTTAAATATTTGCTTACCTTGGGAGTTAAACAATACACAAAATAAGTACTGATAAATTATGAATAGATAAGAAGTAAAGGGTACCTTAATTAGCACTAAAGGTGTAGATAAAATGCTTGCAAAATATTAAGATTTTGAAATATAACAAATTAGATGCTTCTTGTAATTTTCAAAAAATTAAAAGAAACTATATTACTGAAGACTTCTGATGAAAGTTTACACTAATGCTAATTGGAAACCTTGAATTATTTGGCGCATTTTGAATTACAGCACATAAAAAGACTTGAAAAGATCTTGATACATTAGTTTCTCAAAACAAAAAATAAGCTTATCATGTAGTCCAAAATTGAAGAAAAGTAAGATATCTTTCTGAGAAGTCAACATAATGATATACTAGAATAATAACTACTTAGAGTAATATCCATATAAACATATTTGCTCTTAGTTTGTGAAGGAAAATGGTCTATTGAGGGAAATAATGCTCAATTACTGAAATTCAGGGGATGTATAGTTTGGATTTGCTTTATATTGAGTTTAGTAGCCATTAATGCTCTGAACCTCAATTTTTTAATTAATTTTGAAAAATAATTTGATGTGGGTAACATTAGATTGTAGCATATATTTTATAGGTGTATTTTATTAATGCTTGGAATCTATATGCACTATGTCTCAATATTAAGTAAGCATTAGACTGGAAGAACGATATTCTTGATAAGATGTCTTCTAGGCTACATTTCAGAATTTATTGTGTTTTACGTAGCATATTCAAGAAGAATAGGGTGAAATGTAACAAAGAAGATGCAAGCACTAATTGATGTTTTAATGTATACAATCAGTATCAGTACTTAATAAAACTGTAAGTTTTTTTTTCTGGTTTGGTCTTTTTTATTACACTTAGTAGGGAAGTTATTTAACATATGGGAAGCCATTACAATTGATTCCAAACAATGTTTTATTTTCCATATAATTCTGAGAAAAGCATGACTAATAAATAAGTTCCTTTAAATAAGATAAGTTCCTATAAATAAGACTTTTCTTCAATTAATGTTTAATCAACAATATTTCCCTAATGCTTGAAATTTATAATTTAGATTTTTTATTTTCAATGCTTTTTAATTTACCCACTAGGTAACATAGTTATTGTATCATTGACATCATATTGAAGTAAAAAATGCTACACTCCACCCACTAAGTTTCCTAAGTGACTCTATTGATTTCCTATGTAACCTCTAGTTAAATTCATTCACCTCGCCCACAAGTGAATCTGAGTCTTGTAATCCAATGGCAGTTTGGACTCACTCAATACTGCCAATTCTCTTGTATAGACACTTCCAATATGACAGATGAGTGAGTTCACCCAGTGTTTATGTGTCTTCCTCTGACTACTTTCTCTTAGCAAAATACCCTCTAGTTCTTTCCACATTGCAGGAAAGATTCCATTTTCTCTTACGATGAATAGCATTCCATGATATGTGTGTGCACATGTATATACACATCTCAAAACGTATTTATCTATTCATCTGTCATTGAACATCTGCCTATTTCCATATGCTATTGTAATAAGCACGTCAATGAATATATGAGAACAAGTACCTGTTTTGCTTAATGATCTTTGTTTTTAGGGGGTAGGTGCCCAAAAGTGTAATAGTTAGTCATGTAGTAACTCTTCTTTTGGCACCTTTTACAAAAAGAAATCTTCATACTGTTTTCCATATGACCCGACAATAATTTTATTCTACCTTTTAGTTTCAAGATATGATTTTCCTTAAATTTGCCTTTGAATTTTAGCATCTACATTTAATACTGTTCTTTATAACGTGTACATTTGGAAATATCTATTGCCTTACTATAAAATGATTTGACTCATTATTAAAATTAGAAAAGCCATGTATTTGCTAATATTAATTCCACTAAAAAGTCAAGGACACTACAGTATAATATCCCTATATGTGTATCATAGTTCTATATGCAACATTGCAATATTCCACACCATTTTTTACATTATATTTTATGGGTGATGATTCATTTTTGAGGAAAATTTTTTAGGTTAGGAAATTCCCACAGATTGGTGAAACATTCTGTGGTATTTCTGTAAAAGATTAGTATCATTTGAATTTTGATGAATTGATAAGATTGCAGGTGAACAACACAGGTGAATGTCATTCAAGCAGTGAAAGTCTGTAAAGATCTACGAAGTATCAAGAAAGACATTTATTTTTTTTCTCAACTTGAACTGGGAATTTCTTCACCTCCCTCCTTCAGCATGCTTTTTGTTGCTAGGTTTGTTTGGTGTTTTTTTTTAATTGAGGCTGAAATATTTGTCACTGGTTTTTCTTGAGTCTCAACCTTGCAAACAGATTGTGAGACTTCTCACTCCTCACCCTGAACTGACTCCTATAATAAATTGACTCCTAGATCTCTGACTAATTTTGCTAATACAGATAAAGAATATTAAAATGAATCACCGATGTTGGTATAATGAACTGTATCACTGTATCACTGTCTTCCTGTTCATCATTCATTTGCTTGAGAGGGCACCAGTAACATCTCCATATGACCTGTCTCATGCAAGTAGAGCCCAAGGGCACCTGCTTGCTCCAGGAACATAAAGAGCCTCAAACCATTCCATCAGGTCATGGGAATGAGGTCTATAATTGTTACTGGTATTTGTCAAATCAGATACGACACGGGTAGCTTGCCAGGCTCTGCTGTGCGGGTAGCATACTGGTATAACGGAACACTAGTAAAATTCAGGAGTTCAGACTGAAATAGTCTATTTCCGACAGAGAGATAAAGTTTGGTTCATCAAAAAATTAAAATCTGTAAAATATGTTGCTCGTAGATACATAGGAAAGTTGTTACTTTGTTTTAGGATTCATTTCACTGTATCACTGTATCACTGTCTTCCCGTTCATCTTCGATTTGCTCGAGCGGGCACCAGTAACATCTCCATATGTCCTATCTCATGAAAGTAGAGCCCAAGGGGACCTGCTTGCTCCAGGAACATAAAGAGCCTCAAACCATTCCATCAGGTCATGGGAATGAGGTCTATAATTGTTACTGGTATTTAGCATATCAAATATGGCATGGGTAGCTTGCCAGACTCTGCCGCTGCAGGTAGCATACTCTTGTAGTCATCTCTAAATCCAGCATTTATTGATGAACTGAGTGGCCGCAAGCGGCCACGCCGAGCCGGGCTGTGATAGGCTGGTCGCTGGGTGGAGTTCTGATGAGGAGGAAGTCCGGGATGTGGAAAATGGAGGTCCTCATGGAGTAGGGGGACCGTCTGGCTTGTTAGGCTCTACTGGGGTGGTGGGCCAGGGCTAGAACCTGCCATCCCTCCCGGGTACCTCATGAGCTGCTGGGCACAGTGAGAGCCAGTAGCAGCTCTGCCCCCATGTCTGTCTCTGAATCAGCATACCTGGTCCAGATTAAAAAAGACTGCAGCAGGGTGGATCTCGATGAGCCGGGCTGTGATAGGCTGGTCTGCTGGGTGGAGTTCTGAGGAGGGGGAAGTCTGGATGTGGAAAATGGAGGTCGTCATGGAGTGGGCGGGTCGTCTGGCTTGTTGTGAGGCTCTGCTGCGCTGGATTAAAAAAGACTGCAGCAGGGTGGATCTCGATGAGCCGGGCTGTGATAGGCTGGTCTGCTGGGTGGAGTTCTGACAAGGAGGAAGTCCAGATGTGGAAAATGGAGGTCCTCATGGAGTGGGGGTTCATGTTTTCTCATACATGCCTCACAGCCACTCTTCCAGGAGTTACTACTATAAATAACAAATATTGTGCTGTATATCTATTGTCCTCTGGGTAATTGCATTAAGGAAATGGCAGCTTCTAAGCCTGAAAAAGATTAGGGGCAACAAATCTTTGCATTTCTTCAAATGAGAAATAAAAACTTGAACTTAAAGCTGTGTAGGCATGTCAAATGGTTCAAAATCCAGAATTTAATTCTATTTAATTTATCAAATATTAACTGAATGTCAGTGATATACCCAATTGTTGCACAGTGATTCAAAGGGTTTAAAAAAAGTCTCTGATCTAGAGGAATTTTCTGACTAGTGGAAACAAAAAGTAGTAGTTACATGTTATAATAATGGCTTGCATAAACATGTAAAAGGGCAAAGATGAGGGGTTCATAACCCAGGTAGGAATCATGAAGGCTTTCTGGAAAAGACACAGCCAAGTGGAATATAGAAGAATAAATAAAATCAAAATTAGTTACTGTCATGAATGCCACCGGGTCCCCAAAAGTGTCAGGACAGAAGTTCTCTTCTACGTCCGAGGATACCGGGGAACAGATGAAAACTCACGAGTCCGGGCGCAGTTCCAAAAAAGGCTTTTAATAGTAATGAAAGCTATTCCACAGCACTCCAATATAATGAATGAACTCTAGCTCTCCTCCGAACTTAGACCATACAAAAGAGCCTGAATCTTCTACCAAAGAGAGAGAGGCTCTCACCCGAGAGGAGTCCTACCCAAAAAGGAGCAAAAGTCCAAAAGCTTTAGGATCAATTTCATGAGCATTTTTTCATGTCTTTTGGCCATTCGAACTTCTTCCTTGCTGAAGTTTCTGTTCATTTCTTCTCCCCATTTTTTGATGGGGTTGTTTGTTTTCTTCTTGTAAAGTTCTACAAGTGCCTGATATATCCTGGATATTAACCCCCTTATCAGATGGGTATGGGAAAAGATAAACATATAGGATTCATTTACAGGATTATATTGAGAGTGACATGAAGGGAGAGAAAAGTGAGCTTAAAGAAATCACAGGCTTGTTCACAGGAGAAAGAAATCAATGTAGAACATTTTGTTCTAGGTTTATTAAAATAAAAATTTTGTTTGAAAGTTATTTCATGTATGTTTAAAATATATATATATATATTTTTTTTAAAGATACAGAGTCAAGATATATGAAACCAGTCCGCTTAACTATGCATGTCCTTTGTCATTTCTATCTAAACAGATAAAGAATTGTTCATGAACATGTTCTTTCCAAATGTGGCACAATATTCGCAAATTTAGTATATTTAGAAATGTTTTCAGACATCACTAACAAAGCAACAAGAAGAAAAGATAAACATAAGGAACAATATGAAACTAAAAAGCTTCTGCACCTCAAAAGAAACAGTAACTAAGATACAAAGACAGTCCACAGAATGGGAAAGAATATTCACCCAATTCCCATCTGATAAGGGGTTAATATCCAGGATATATCAGGCACTTGTAGAACATTGCAAGAAGAAAAACAAACAACCCCATCAAAAAATGGAGAGAAGAAATGAACAGAAACTTCAGCAAGGAAGAAGTTCGAATGGCCAAAAGAAATATGAAAAAATGCTCATCATCATTAGTCATCAGAGAGATGCAAATTAAAACAACAATGAGATAGCATTTCACATCACAGAGACTGGCACATATCCAAAAGAGCAAGAACTTGTTAGTGCTGGCGTGGATGCGGGGGAAAGGGGACACTCATCCATTGTTGGTGGGAATGCTGGCTGGTACAGTCTTTTTGGTAACAATACGCACATTCCTCCAAAGACTTAAATTGAACTCCCATTTGACCCTGCCATACCACTCCTGGGAATATACTCTGGGAAGCCAAAAATACGCAGTGGAAACACCATCCCTACTTTTATATTCATAGCAGGTTATTCACAATAGCCAGAATTTGGAAACAACCAGAGTGCCTGAGAATCAATGACTGGATAAAGAAGATTTATCCATCTACACAATGGAATACTATGCAGTTGTTAGGAAAAAATGAAGTTATGAAATTTGCCTATAAATGGATGGACATACTAGTAACACCAAGGTACATACTAGTAACACCATACTAGTAACACCAAGGTACATTCCTATAAATACTGCACAAAAAGTTACCTTTGCTATCCATTGTACCAAGTACTTAAACTATTTAATTGCTATTTTAACCCAAGTGAGGTGATAATTCAATGCAATTTCAATTTGTATTCATTCTACTAATGATTCACAATGAAGAGCAATTTATTTTTTCTGGATCTTTTTTAGCCATGTGTATTCTTTCTTTGGAGAAATGAGAATGCAGATGGATTTTTTGTACATTGTTTAATAAAATTGGATTGATTCATTTTTAGTTTTGATTTAATTTGTGAATTTCTTTACAGAATTTTGAATACTAACACTTCTCAGATATATAGTGTATAAATATCTTTCATTTGTCTTATCTGCTTATTTTGTGGATGGTTCCTTTTTTTGGTTTTCTTCACTGTGCAGAAGTTTCTTAGATTAATATAGCTCCAAGAACCTTGTTTTTCTTTTTTCTTTGTGTCTTTATTGCCTTTTCTTATGTTGTCAACACATCACGGTCAAATCCAAAGTCAATGAGATAATTACCTATGTTTATTTATAAAAAGTCAATACTTTATAAGGAATGGAGAGGGAGGAATAAATCTGTAAGGAAAGGATTGTTAAGAGGAAATATAAAAGAGAACTAAATAAAACTCAGGGTGAGTACTCAAGACATTTTTGAGTTGCCATATATAAAGCGAGAGGGAGATGAAATTTGAGAGGAAGATGAGTGAATGAATGACTTACCTTGCTATTTAGAATTACTGGCAGGTAAGGCCTTCGGGGCACCCTGGCCAGCAACCTCCGACATGAATGAGGAAGACCTAGATCTTGTAGGACTTCATCCCTGAGAAAAAGGAGAGGGATGAACTTGGGAGAAACTATGCCTTGCAGCTGCTAAGAAAGGGAAGAAAGACACCATCATAGTGGGGCATTCTGTATAGCAATTCTCCCCTTAGAGTTTAAGCCTTTATGCAATATTTGGGTGGAAGGAGTACAAGCACAAATCACTTGGCATTTGCAAGCTCCTGGGCCATTGCAACAGATAACAATCACAGATTTAGCATTTGCAAGGTAACATATGCACGGTAACAATCATTGATTTACATATTCCTGTAATCAGAGGTCAGAAGACCAGGCACATTCTGCCTCACCTTAACTTGGATAAGCACAGATGTTTGGGGTCTAACCATATGGGCAGGGCCCATTTCTGAGTCCTGCCCTTTGGACTTTGTGGCTGAAAAGTGCTGGACCCTTATTGGGAAGTGCTGGACCCTAAGGCTAGCATCTCATATCCCAACATTGCCATTACAGCCTGGAGTGTAAAATCCTTAGGCCATTGATGGCGCCCTTGAAATCACCAAAAATTATCTTTAGCAAAGTAGTGGGCTTGTCAAATTGTTGACTATGGAATCAGTGTTTGAATCCAAATTTGGGGTTAAATTTGGAATCAAATTCAGAGTTCAAACTATTCCTTAGTTTTGAACTAAAGTTTATTCGTTTTTTTTTAAACATTTTATTATACCACCGTGAGATATACAATTACAACGTTGTTAACATTTGGAGGTTTCGGTCACACAGTGTTCCAGCACCCCGCCCTCCACCAGTGCCCATCACCCACTACCCATGTCCCCAATTCCCTCCCCCTCCCACATCCTGCCTAAATGGCAGGTTCTTTATCTCCTCTCTCTCTCCACTCTCTCTCTCTTCCTTCTCCTACACATTGTGGGTTGCACTACATACACTTAGAAGCCATCATTTGCATTTTTTGTCTGTATTTAATGCTCAGTTCTATGTTGGTATCAGACCTTTTTGACATTTATTCACGCATGTTCCCTTCTCTATCTTACTTAACCTGTTACTCCCATGTGCTTGTGGTAATTTCCACTTTTGGTAAGATCACCTGGTATATTTATGTCATGCAAATAAATGCAGTCATTCTATGTCTCTCTCTTTCCTTCTGACTAATTTCACTCAATATGATTCTTTCCATGTCCATCTATTTATAGGCAAATTTCATAACTTCATTTTTCCTGACAGCTGCATAGTATTCCATTGTGTAGATGTACCACAGTTTCTTTATCCAGTCATCAGTTCTTGGGCATACTGGTTGTTTCCAAGTTCTGGCTATTGTGAATAGTGCTGCTATGAAAATAAAAGTGCGGATTGTGTTTCCGCTGTGTGATTTTGGCTTCCCAGGGTATATTCCCAGAAGTGGAATGGCTGGGTCAAAGGGGAGCTCAATTTTTAGTCTTTGGAGGAATGTCCATATCGTTTCCCAGAAAGGTTGTACAAGTCGACATTCCCATCAATAATGTATGAGAGTCCCCTTTTACCCACAACCACGCCAGCACTTGTTGCTTTTACCCTTTTGGATATGGGCCAGTCTGTGTGGTGTGAGGTGATATCTCATTGTTGTTTTGATTTGCATCTCTCTGATGATTAGTGATGATGAGCATTTTTCCATATGCTTTTTGGCCATTCGAATTTCTTCCTTGTCAAAGTTTCTATTGATCTCTTCTCCCCATTTTCTAATGGGGTTGGCTTTTTTTTCTTATATAGCTGTACCAGTGCCTGATAGATCCTGGATATTAACCCCTTATTAGATGGGTATTGGGTGAATATTCTTTCCCATTCTGTGAACTGCTTTTGTATCTTAGTCACTGTTTCTTTTGAGGTGCAGAAGCTTTTTAGTTTCATGTAGTCCCATATGTTTATCTTTTCTTCTACTTGCTTTGTTAGTGATGTTTCACCTTTGAAGACGCCTTTAGCTTCAATGTCGGGGAGGGTTTTTCCTATATTTTCTTCAATGTACTTTATGGATTCAGGTCTGATATTGAGATCTTTAATCCATTTTGATCTGATTTTTGTGCAAGGTGTTAGACACAGGTCCAAATTCATTTTTTTACAGGTAGCTGTCCAGTTTTCCCAGCGCCACTTTTTGAAGAGGCTTTCCATACTCCAGTTTGGACTCTTTGCACCTTTATCAAAGATTAACTGATCCTGTCTTTGAGGGTGGGTGTCAGGATACTCAACTCTATTCCATAGAGTCCACAGGTCTGTTTTTATTCCAGTACCGTACTGTTTTAATTACTGCTGCTTTGTAATACAGTTTGAGGTTGGGAAAGGTGATGCCTCCCATCTTCTTCTTCCCAGGGATTGGTTTAGCTATCCGTGGGGGTTTATTATTCCATACGAATTTCAGGAGTGTTTGGTCAATATCTTTAAAGATTGTCATGGGAATCCTTATAGGAAATGCATTGAATCTGTACAAAGCTCTAGGGAGTATTACCATCTTGACAATGTTAATTATCCCCATCCATGAGCAGGGAATGTGTTTCCATTTCCTCGTGTCCTCTTATTTCTTGAAGCAGTGTCTTGTAGTTCTCTTTGTATAGGTCCTTTACACACTTAGTTAAGCTGATTCCCAGGTGTTTGATTTTCTGTGGCACAATTGTGAATGGAATTGATTTCTTAATATCCCTTTCTTTTCTTTCGTTATTTGTGTATAGGAAAGCCACAAACTGTTGGGTATTCATTTTGTAACCTGCCACTCTACTATACATATCTATTGTTTCTATGAGTTTTTGGGATCGAGAGTTTAGGGTTCTCTATGTATAATATCATGTCATCTGCAAATAATGATAGCTTGAATTCTTCCTTGCCTATCTGGATGCCCTTAATGTCCTTTTCTTCTCTGATTGCTATGGCGAGTACTTCCAGTACTATATTGAATAAAAGAGGTGAGAGAGGGCAACCTGTCATGTTCCTGATCTTAAGGGGAAGGCTTTCATTTTTTCCCCCATTGAGAATAATACTCGCTGTGGGCTTTAGTAGATGGCTTTGATTATCTTGAGGAAAGTACCTTCAATTCCCATTTTCTGGAGGGTTTTAATCATGAATGGGTGCTGGATCTTGTCAAATGCTTTCTCTGCGTCTATTGATAGGATCATATGTTTTATTATTTTTTCTTTTATTGATATGATGTATTATGTTGATTGACTTGCGAATGTTGAACCATCCTTGCATTCCCAGGATGAATCCTACTTGGTCATGATGTATAATCTTCTGGATGAGTCTTTGGATTCTGTTTGCTAGTATTTTTGTTGAAGATCTTAGCATCCGTGTTCATCAGGGATATTGGTCTGTAGTTTTCTTTCTTTGTGTTGTCTCTCCCTGCTTTGGGTATCAGGGTGATATGTGCCTCGTAAAAGCTGTCTGTTTCTTCTATTTCCTGGAAGAGCTTGAACAGGACTAGCAATAGATTCTCCTTAAAGGTTTGGTAGAATTCGCCAGTGAACCCATCTGGACTTGGGCTTTTGTGTTTGGGCAGACTTTTAATTACTGTTTCAATTTCCTCGATGGTGATAGGCTTATTCAGGTATTGGAGGTCTTCTTGTTTCAATCGTGGGAGGTTATAGGACTTCAGGAATTTATCCATTTCTTCTAGGTTCTCATGTTTTGTGGCATACAGGTTCTCAAAGTAGCCTCTGATGATCTTTTGGATTTCTGTGGTTTCTGTTGTGATGTCACCATTTTCATTTCTGATTCTGTTTATTTGGGTTCTCTGGTTCCCTGTCCTTTAAGTCTTGCCAGTGGCTTGTCGATCTTGTTTATTTTTTCAAAGAACAAGCTCTTGGTTTCATTAATCTTTTGGATTTTTTTTTTGGTTTCCAGCTCTTTGATTTCCTCCCTAAGTTTCACTATTTCCTTCCCTTCTGCCTGGTTTGGGCTTCCCTTGTTGGTCGTTTCTAATATTTTCAGCTATGAGGTCAGGTTATATATGTGGGCCCTTTCTTCTTTCCTGATGAATGCTTGCAGAGCTATGAACTTTCCTCTTAACCCAGCTTTTGTGTGTCCCACAAGTTCTGATAGTTGTTATCTTCATTGCCATTTGTTTCTAGGAATCTTTGAATTTCCTGTTTGATTTCTTCTATGACCCATTTGTTGTTCAGCAGTGAGCTGTTTAGTTTCCAGGTGTTTGGTTTAGCTCCCTGCTTCTGTGTATGGTTCACTACTATTTTCAGTGCATCGTGATCTGAAAAGATAGTCCCACAATTTCAAACTTTTTTATTTTTGTTCAGGTACGCTTTGTGGCTCAGTATATGGTCTATCTTGGATTATGTTCCATGTGCACTTGAAAATACATGTGTATTCAGCTTTTGTGGGATGAAAAGCCCTGTATATATCAACCAGTTCTCTTTCTTCCATTTCTTCCTTCAGGACCAGCATTTCCCTGGTGAGGTTTCAGCCTCGTCAATCTATCCATAGTCGATAAGGCAGTGTTGAAGTCTCTGACTATTATTGTGCTACTGTTAATGTCTTCTTTTAGGTCTATTAATAGTCGTTTTAAATATTTTGCTGGCCCCTTATTTGGCGCATATGTTTAGTAGTGTGATATTCTTCCTGGTATACATACCCCTTAATTATTAAGAAATGGCCTTCATTGTCCCTTTTCCCCTTTTTCAGCCTGAAATCTATAGTGTCTGATATGAGTATGGCCACACCCGCCTTTTTGGAGGGGTTTTTTGCATGGAGAATGGTCTTCCAGCCTTTGACTTTGAGTCTGTGTTTGCTCTGGTTATTCAGATGTGTTTCTTGTAGGCAGCAGAATGTTGGATTCAGTTTTGTAATCCATTTTGCCACCCTGTGTCTCTTAATTGGGTGCATTTAGACCGTTGGCATTGAGAGAAATTATTGTCATTGGATTTTGTGCCATCTTTCTGTTTAAACTTGTTGTGATTTTGGGCTGTCTTATTTTACAATAGACCCTTCAATCCTTCTTTTAGAGTTGGTTTTAAGTCTATGAATTTCCTGAGTTGTTGTTTATCCATGAAGTTGTATATCTTTCCTTCTCATCTGAAAGTAAGTCTAGCTGGGTAAAGAATTCTTGGTGAGGTCTGAAGTTCATTGAGTCTTTTCACAATATCCCACCATTGTTTTCCGGGCTTGGATTGTTTCATCTGAGAAGTCTGCTGTAAATCTCAGGGATGCTCCTTTTTTTTAAGTATTTTATTTTTTAAGTATTTTATTATACCACCGTGAGATACACAAATAAAAGATATACAATTAAAAGTTCATATTTGGGTTTGGTCATACAGTGTTCTAGCACCCGTCCCTCCACCAGTGCCCATCTCCCACCACCAACGTCCCTGGTTCCCTCCCCCTTCCCCAGCCCACCTCCATGGCAGGTTCTTTATTTCTTTCCCTTTCTCTCTCTCTCTTTTCCTTCCCTTCCAGACTATGGATTACAGAACATACATTAAGAGGTTGGCATGTGTATCCTTTTGCCTCTATTTAATGCTCAGTTCTAGGTTGGCATTAGTACCCTCGACAATTATTAGCACACTGTTCCATTTTCTTTCTTACCTAATCTCTGACTCCCACACGTTTGTGATAATTTCCACTTTTGACAAGACCTCCTGATATATGTTTCACTTGACCTTGGATATTGGTATCATAATATGTATATATATATATATATATATACATATATATATATTTATGCCATGCAAATAAATGCAGTCATTCTGTATCTGTCTCTCTCCTTCTGGCTAATTTCGCTCAACATAATCTTCTCCATGTCCATCCATTTATAGGCAAATTTTATAACTTCATTTTTCCTAACACCTGCATAGTATTCCATTGTGTAGATGTACCAAAGCTTCTTTATTCAGTCATCGATTTTCGGGCACTCTGGTTGCTTCCAGATTCTGGCTATTGTGAATAATGCTGCTATGAACATAAAAGTAGGGATGGTGTTTCCGCTGCGTATTTTTTGGGTTTCCCAGAGTAGATTCCCAGGAGTGGTATGGCTGGGTCAAATGGGAGTTCAATTTCTAGTCTTTGGAGGAAAGTCCATATTGTTTTCCAGAAAGACTGTACCAGCTGGCATTCCCACCAACAATGGATGAGTGTCCCCTTTTCCCCCACAAGGGATGCTCCTTTTTTTGTGATTTCCTTCTTTGATCTTGCTGCTTTCAGTATTCTATCTCTGTCTATCATTTTTGTCATTTTAATAAGGATGTGTCTTGGAGAATTCTTATTGGGGTTTCTTTTTAGCTGGTATCCTTCGGACCTCCTGTATCTGGGAGCATGCTTTCTTCAGTTCAGGGAACTTCTCAGCGATGATGGCTTTGACAGTTTCTTCTTCATCAGGGTTTCTCTTCTTGCCCTTCTGGGACCCCAATGATGCATATGTTGTTCCTTTTGGCTTCATCCCGATTTTCTCTGGTAGTCTGTTCATTGATTGTGAGTCTTTTTTCCAATTTCTGGTGCTGTCTACAGAATCTCTGAACCTCATCTTTGCGATCACTAATTCTCTCTTCAGTAGCTGTTACTCTGCTTTGGAGGCCTTCTCCTGTGTTTTCAGTTCACTTACCTCATTTTTAATATCTGTCATTTCTGCTTGTACTTTGGTCTGAAATTTACTCAATTGCTCTCATGTCCTCCTGTATTTTATTGACTTTGTATTCCATTGTTTCTTTTATTTCCTTATACATCCT